>SZWC01000824.1:240575-250575 GCA_023375785.1 Penium margaritaceum
GGCAAGCGTAACTTGGACTAAGCTTGGCCAAATCATGCGCGGTTTGGTGCATTGGAAATCTCAGGACTATCCCTACAAATGTTTTGATCACGTCCATGTTAAAAAACTAACGCAAAATGATGTTATTCCCTTCATAAACTGACTATCTCTAAACTCCTGCTCACATTGTGTGAGGCGACCAGAAAGCTCACTCTCAGTCTCAGATTCGCCCAAAACAGAAGACGTGAACCACTAACAAAAATCAAACAAACATTGGGACTGTATCCCACAGACTCCCTGACATTGCCTTCTGCTACAGCTGCTGTAGCTACAGCCATGTGATTCTACTCCACACCGCTACTGTTGTTTTTTTCTGCTGCTGATCCTCCCATGGTTTGGAAAGGCTCTACAATTGCTACATTCTTTGCTTCTGCTAAAACTGTTGTTGTTGCTGCTAATGTTGCTGATGATCTTGCTTCTATAACCCTCCCTGATCTCATGTAAGCAAATGCACATATGGATTTTCCTTGCTAGTTGTTGTTGCTGTCACTAGTTGAAATGACAGGCAATCGTACAAGCTGCTAGTGCTACTGTCATTGCTTTTAAATGCTGCTGATGCAGACCCTGAAATCAGGCTTGCAACAACTGTTGGTGCTACAGCCGACTGCTGGACCTGCTTCTCTTGGCATCACTGAGTGCAATGGTTATGTGTACTATAGCTGAGAGAAACAGAATTTCTGCTGTGGATGAGGACCACAGCTACTACAGAAGGAAGCCGACAGTTCTTTCTCCAGAGTGAATGGGGAGCTGCCCAAAGACATGGGTCTACACTACGGCAGATACAACTAGAGCATATTTACAGATGTAGATTAAGAGCATTAGATGTCTAGAGGCAATTTGCTGGCCTGTGCCAGCTTGCTCCTGCTGCCACTGGTGCTGTTGCCGTGGCGGTCTAGAATGCCGTTATGGAAGAACATTACCGCTAAGATAGCAGCCATGAGGAGGGAACTGCAAAGAAAAGTGTCTAGTGTTCTGCCTCCAACTCTATTGGAGGACTATGTGAGCCTGTAGCTCGGATTTTCCAAGTCACTAAGATTTGAAGGTGTAGTGTCTCTACTCCTGTGATACCATGAGGGAAAGGAGAAACACCCTAAGACGAGAGAGGTTACATTGCATAGAACATATCATGATGGATGGTACCTGGAAGTTTAGAGAGACCAAAAGAAAAGTTTGAAACCATAGAAGAAAATAAACAGAATGAGCGAGAGGGAGGGATACCTATCCCTTCCCTCGGAACATGCATTTGAGCAATGCTTCCTCCAAGTTGGTGGAAAACAAGAAGAGATTACCTGGCAGCTCCAAAAAAGAAGCCAGAATGGTCCTACGTATGAGCTGCTTGGTTTTCCAAATGAAAATCCAAAAGAATAAGCAGATGTGAAAAGAAGATACCTACAAAGTCAAGCTAAGGAGCACCAAATACAAGAACACCAAGAAAATGGCCTTAGGAGCTGGCTGCTGAGAACATCTTGTGAGCTTCGTAGAGCCGGGAAGTTGAAGTTGAAACATGCAACCTAGCTTTCAATCATTGCTGAGTGCCTACAATTAAGTGGCGTCAGTTCTAGAGGTCACCAGGAGTGACAGATGAGCAACAAGTAGCAGGGCTACAACACTTGGAAAAACAGCCAGGAGCCTTTTGATGACCTTTGATATGTTGATAAATGGATCCATGGCTTTTTTTTGGCGGCATTGATCTATGTCTTGTAGCGCACCAGGAATTTGTAGTTAAAAAGGGGGGAAATGCTATGTTGCTGAAATAAAAAAAATCCCTGAACTCCATGAATGGAAATTTACTCATTTATATTCATAGCCCAAATTGTGTCGGCCTCTGCATTCTCATAACATATGGATAACTGCCCACAAACTCCATCCATCTTTCAATTTTGTTTAATCGACTTCTCCACAGTTTAAAAAAATTATGAACATGCGCTTCAATACTCTCAATACCCCCCGGGGGGTATTGAGATTCCTTAGAGTAGCCTCTCACTATGTGATTTCATCTGCATCGAGTGCCAAAGTCCTCAAGTTTTCCTCATCATTTTTTGGAGCTTTTCATACATGCGCTCAACTGAAGAACAATCATTGGTTATTACAAATACTCCAACTGGCCCAAATCCTTGAATTGTATTCTTCTCTCCAACATCTACCTGAGAAGCATCTGTATTCTGCTCGACGTAACATGTGTGCACCATAGTTGCGCAACATGTCATCGAAGTTGAACTTCTGCTGATTGAAAAATCCATGAGATGTCTAGTCTACCATATCTTCTCATGCTCCACAGTTTCCACCGGTCCACCATCTATGTTGCACTGAGAGTATCCTGAAAATTAGGTGACCTGGTGATATTAGTTGGAACAGGGGCATGCTGATGACAGGTTAATGAGCATGGAGATGTTATTGAAGTCTATGCCAATAACGGTTCTGAACAAATGCTAGGAGGAAGGTGTAGAGAGAATGCCATGTTTTTTGGTGTCATTGTCAGGCGTTTACTAGGGGATTGCTCAGTAAATTGTGGGATATTAGCATCTACATATATGATGTATAGCAAAGCTGTAGCTTTTCCCCTCTGTGTTCTGTATCACTGAGGATGTCAGCATGGTGCACGAGCGGAGCCTTGGGAAGAGGCAATGCATTTTGGCTGTATTTCCATCTGTTTCCCAGATAACCTTGAAATTTGCATGAATTGAAGTAAAATCAAAGTACAGATTTCATGGAAAATTTTCATTTCCAAAAAGGAAGTTGACTTTTAGGGACACTGAAAAGGGAAAAATCCAAATTGTGATGGAAAGAATATCATCAATCTAAGTAGACCGTGCCCAATTTTTTTCCAAGCTCCTAGAGATTGGAATTATTTCCAACGATGATATTGAGGGAAGCAATAGCGGACACAGCTGAAACCTTGTTTTGTATGAAATGTTCTTGATGGATGTATTGTCTCACATACCAACACCGACACTCATATGCCCAAGTGGTCGCACGAAATGCCGCGGGTGCCCACACCACACATAAAATGTCACAGATTTCAATGCAATTTTCAAAAGCAACAAGAAGCCAATGATTAAAAAAAAGTGACTCATATGGGATTGCACTAGAAAACATGGCTGTGTACACCAAGTGGAAGCTGGTGACGGATAAATACTAAAGAAGCGCAACTGTCAATGTAAGGGCACAAAAACATTGCCAAACCAAAAGCTTTGCCATGGAAAGCAGAAGCAACTTTGAAACCATCTTTCATAAGTGACAGGTTGATGAAAAATGTACACAGATTGAGGCATTCTCTCTAACGATGCAAATGGTGCAGACATGAAAGTTGGCGAGGTTTTCATGGCCATTGTGCTAAGGACCTGTCACCATTGCACACACATATGATCAAAGCAAGTGAATGTGCATCCGCTGTTTTGAACCAGGGCTTGGATGTACAACTAGGGCTTTGTGGACGACACTTGGATGATGGGTTGTGTTGCTCAACCAGTACACCACCCCAGGAATAGTCACTCCGTGGATTTGTGAACATCTTCTCAAAATCAAGTTCACGAACAAAAAAATTAGTATACGGTTCAAAAGCACAACAAATTTTTGGTTTTAGTCATTCCAAAGTTGTGTTACTGGTTACTCCACATGGCGTCTACATGTCGTCCATTGCCGCCTTTGTAAGGATGGGGATTTCATGTTACAAGACCTTGAGTGGGTGCATGGAGGATCACATTCCAGCCTCTTCCCCGCTATGAATACAGAGGAGGGAAAGGCCGTGTGACTGGTGATTAAGCAAGCATGGGACACCACGACCAACGGATGTCTTCCAGTCCCATATGCAATCTGCTGGCGCCTGGCTTTGCAAGTGATGCATGCCTGTCCTTTGTAGTGTCCTCCTAACAGGCAGCCATGAGTGCATCCAGACCCATTCTGGAGTGCAAGGATGTGATGAGGACATGATTTTGTGCTGTCAACAATGCTCGTTATACATTTGGTTTGCACAACTGGTTATCTGAGGCATTTTACATTGTTGAAATAAAACCAAGATCCCTTGCATCACCTGCATATCATAAGAAAAAAAGGCATGAATGCCATTTGTTTCCGTAGAAAACATCATGACAAACCCATATGCAAATACATGCACCAAACCCTGAATGATACGAAGAATAATCATGCAGAGTTATGTTACACGGCTAAAATGGACCATGATTAATACTGTACTTCCACGTATTTCATGATGACTAATGTAATGGTACATGATTAAAAAACTTCTACATACATTACTTCTGACATGATTTCATTCCTTACATGCTTGGTATAACATGAAAGCTCTGCTTCATTTCTTCAAATTTTATAGGATTACAACATAAAAATGATTCATGTTGCTTTGTCTTACTACATTGCAAAAGGACCCGGCACTCCACTCACAATCCATTGCTGCATAAGCAGCGGAAGTGCGTGCATCCAACCAATGATTTCACACACTGGGAATATCTGTGCTGCGCAAATTTTACCGTGAACGTCCAGGTTTTCTGCTGTGGGGTCCTCCTCAAAACTAGAACAAGCATCGTAAAATGTGTCTTCTGTTTCTTCATTCAGGTCACCCATGTCTAGTATTACTAAACAAGTGCTGAAGTACATCTTAACCTGGAGGGGTTTTCATTGTTTCTGTCCTCTCATTACAAGTAGGGTTGTTGCAGGGCCACAAATAAAAGCTGACATCAGTGGTGAAAAGTCTTACGGGCATGTACAGTCCATGGTTGTGGCTTTTTCATGCAAAGATATAGGCTAGAGAAATGAAATACGGAAAGCTGTTCCTCTCAACTAGTACACTTGATGTTTCATTCTGCAAGATGTTTAGGTTAGTTGTACATGGAGGCTATACCAACATCAATGCATGAATGGATAGATGGATTTAGGGTTGTAAATTGGTCCATTTTCCAGTTGTGTGTTCACGGAGAAAGTTGCAGGAATACATTCTTGAATGTAATCTTTGAACTCTCATAGGAAAAACTTCCAGCCCTCCAACACACTAAACAAAAACAAAGGAAATCAACTGCATACCCCTACAACCCTGTCGGCAACTTCGTGTGGATGGTCCAAGTCCAATTCACCTACTTGGTGGTGCCTTCAATGTCTGCATTAGAATTCACATTGCAATGAAACACAAAGGAATTACAATGATGTTAGAAAACAGGGAATATTGTGCAAAAAATCACCTCTTGATGTCCAGAATAGTGAAAGTTTCCGCTGCAGGTAGTGCAACATCTTTGGCTTCCTTCTTTGCAGTACCAACCATTGTTGTGATCTTGAGTGAGGTATCCCTCCTCATCCTCCTCAGGGAAGTACAGGGATTATTCCATGCTACTTTCTGAGACGTCATCAAAGTCATCTTTAACTGCTTCAGCATCTAATTTATCAGTGGATGATTTACGGGGGCCGGCCCTTGGGTCGTACAACTCTGGGTCCCCCTCATCTTCTGTAATTATAGCAGGGTTGTGTGCTGTGAAGAACACGTGGCATGTTGCCATTGCAACAGCTGCCTTTGCAAGGCAGGGTGCAACAAGATTTGGATACCTTTCTTTGCGAGGCCCTTGTGCATGTACTTGGACAGATCAAGTTGCACGCGTGTAGCGGCTCACGCTGCATCTGAGTGCTCCTTGGACGCCCACATCCATGTTGTGGACCAGGTTGGCCCCATCCCTCACTTAGTGCCACAATGTTTTTGGGTTTGTACACAGGCATGCCATTGTTGTACGTATGGCTCCAGTGCATGGCTTTCTGCTTGAAAACAACGGACTCCTAGGAATTGCAGCCAAGTTCTAGCATGAACGCTCAAGTGTGCTGGCACAGCTGCCCAAAATGTTGGCACTAGTGGGTGTAGAGGCACCTTCAAGGATGTTTCGGCCTCGCAGATGAACGCTGCCAATGTTTGGAGAAGCCGATGGAAACCAATGGTGAAGAGTGTGGAGCTCAAGGATCACAGACTAGGGGTGGAAAGAAACTGGTCGCATTCAGGAGAACTGAATCAAAGCACGTTCTTGGTACTTAGCATAGTGAAACTAGATCATATCCTTGTATCCTGGAGTCTAAGATTTCCAATGCCTCCAAGAACGCCCAATTTGGAGCAGTAGAGTCCCTGCTACAGCCGTCAAAGTAACCCTTGGTGGAGCTGTCCACCATGCCTTGCTCGCTTGGCCAGGGGAGGTGCTTTGACGGTAACCTATCAAAGTGCCCTTCTCTGGCCCAGACGTCAAGGAGGAGTTCATCCTGGTCAAGGAGGTCTCCCTGGTTACCTCCTCTGTCGCCTTGGTGCATTTGGAGCATGTGGGAATTGAATCCGGATTACCAGTGGTGGAGTATCCCCTCACCCATGATTGATACAAGATTCCACCTGCCCAACACCCAAATTTCGGGCTACGCTAACTTTCTGACTACTCACATGACTCGGGCGATTCAAAGCTCAGTCTTCCATGGAAATTTTAAAGAAATCCAAATTTAGATTTAGATCAGTTGTTTAACGACTTCCTAGTGGTCAAACCAGTGAATACGATCAATGAAACTCATCGCGAGGAGCACACCATGTCAACAATCTCCCCCTTGCACCGCAAGCTTGATGCCTTGTCCTTGGAACCTGAGGCATTTCAGACCACTGAGCATAAACCAAGCTCCATGTAGCTCGCGTTGTGCCTGCCCCTTGGGCTGAGCATTGGTCATGGCGCAGGAGAGCATGCGCTTTGTACCACAATACACAATAGTCGCATCTCCCTTTCCCACCAAGTCGTGTGCGTTGTGATGCCGGATCCCGATTTGCTTGGTTCTCCTGTGCAGCACCGGGTTCTGGGCAAAGGCTGATGGCACTCATGCTGTCCACATTGAGTAACTTCAGCTTCTTTTGCAGCACCCTGATGTCCTTAAGCAGCCGCTGCAGCCACACCACCTCCTTTGTGGCTTCTGCAAGCGCCATGTACTCCGCTTCGGTGCTGGATAGTGCCACGGAGTCCTGTTTCCTGCTTGACCATGAAACTGCTACACCACAAAGCACGTTGAATTCCTGTCATCCACATCACCAGCCCAGTTGGCATCAGAGTAGCCAAGCAACTCAAGGGAGTGGTCACACGCTTCCCCTCCAAACATGAACCACAGATATCTTGACTTAGCGGAGGATGCGCTTCACCGCTTGCCAATGCAGTGGCCCGGGTCAGCGACATAGCGGCTCACTTGGCCCTCCGCAAAGGCCAGGGCGGGTCACGTTGCCACCATGGAGTACATGATGCTCCCCACTATGGACTGGTACAGCACACCTGTCATCTCCTCCTCCTTCTCCTCTGTCCTTGGCCCCATGCTTGATTTCAGCTCACATGTGGTGGTCATGGGTGTGTCGTTGGGGTTGCACTCCTCCATGTTGTAACGTCAGATAGCCTATTGCACATGTTTTTCCTGCCCCATCTCCAGTGTGCGTGCCTTGCGATCCCTCTTCATGGCGACGCCAAGACAGTACTCGAGCTCACCCATGTTAGTCATTTTGAACCGACCGCCCTGCTGCCGCTTCAGATTCACCAACTCCTCCTTGTCCGATAACATGATGATGTGGTCATCCACGTAAAGAACAACGATCAGGTGCAACCCCAGCTGCTTCCGCACGTGAACGCTGTGATCCGCCTCGAAGCACTTGAAGCCAAGTTTGGCCATGAAGCCTTCCATTTTCAGGTACCACAGGAGTGGCACTTGCTTCAACCCGTAAAGAGCCTTGCGAAGTCGGCTCAACTTCCCCGGCAGCACGTCCAACCCCTACCACATCTCTATGTAGATCTTCTTGTCCAGTTTGCCATTGAGGAATGCAGTTTTCACATCTATCTGGTGGACTTTGTAATCACACCCTACTGGCACGTAGAGAATGGTACGAATTGAGGCAAGCTTCGCCACTCGTATGAAGGCTTCATTGAAGTTTTCACTCTTCTCCTGGTGTATCCCTTCACCACCAGCGGTGCCTTACACCGCTCCACCTCCCCACCCTTAGTGAGCTTCTTCTTGAAGATCCACTTGGAGCTGATAATCTTCTCGCCCTGCGATCTGTCAGTCAGCTCCCAAGTTGCATTCTCTTTGTGGGAGGCAAACTCAGATTTACAGCTCCCTCCAACTCAGTCCCATCCTTTTACTACAATGCATCCTTGAAGGTATTGGGTTCCTCTTGCGCAAGTAATGCTTGAGCAAACCCAGTCCTAGCTCCCTTCGCGGCATTGTACCGTTTTGCCGTCCTCCTTGCCTGCCCGCTACTCTGAGGCTGCTAATGTTAAGGTTGGTGCTGCTGCTGCTTCCCTCTTGTGAATTCACTATCGTCACTAGCCTGCTTCCCCTCTCTTGAGAAACGTGGAGATATGGGCTCACTCCCAACCTCCTCGTTCAGCTCCACTACTGCTGGCGCTTCAGACTCATTGGGTGACTCGGTTGAGTGAAAATCAGCCGCTCCCCCATCCCCCAGATGGTTCCCGCCGGTTGGAGCCGATTATACGTCACCCTCTTTTGCGTCCTCCAGCATCTCCCCCTGAAGGAGTGGTAGCCACTCCCCCCGCTTGGAGAGACCCGTGTCCTTGCCCGTCCAACGGCTTTCCTCATCAAACGTATCATCGTGAATATTCACGATCTGCTGCCTATGGGGGTCAAAGTGCCAATACGCCTTGCTCACACTCTCGTACCCATCAAGGATACACCGGTGAGTCTGCGGGTCCCGCTTGCCCCACCCCTCCTGAGCCTACACAACAGCATGTGCAACACAAGAAAACTTACGGAGGCGAGCCAAAGTTGGCTTCCTTCTGCTCCACACTTCTTGTGGCGTCTTCCACACCCTGTAGTCCACGTCTTTTAGCAGCTGTGTCAGCGTCAGGTTTATGACGTGCACCGATGTCCGTGCCGCCTTACCCCAGTACCGCTACACGAGGCCGGCATCACTCAACATGGACCAGACTATGCTAAAGATGGTGTGGTTTTCCCTCTCGGTGATTCCATTCTGTTGGGAAGAATGTGGTGTCATTTGTTGCCACTTGATCCCCTTGCTCATCATCAACCCCCAGCAACCCCCAGCAACTCATTTCCATTGTCGCTGCAGATTACCTTCACCTTCAGCTCCATCCTCCACTCCCCTGCCGTCACAAATTTCTGCATGCACGACATGATATCACTCTTCCTCTTGATGATGTAAAGGTAGAGCTTGCGGCTGTGATTGTTGATGAACGTCACGAAGTAGCGAGTGCCCCCAATGGAGCTTTTGAATGGTCCACACACATCAGTGTGATCCACCTCCAACTTTGCCGATGTGCACTTCCCCTTTCTGCAAACGGCGGCCATGTTGCTTTGCTCATGAAACAAGGCTGACACACGGCTTCCTTGGCTATTTTGAGACCCTTAACATTCTGGTCATGCACCACCTCTTTCTTAGCCATCTCCGTCACTGTTGTGGGTGCAATGTGGCAGAGGCGGTGGTGCCATAGGTATAGTTTTCCTTCATGCTTCATCGCGAGGTGGTCCTCACCGCATTGGCAAGAACCTTGATGCGGAGAAGGTACAGGTCCTCCTCTCTCTTGCCACGTACAATCACCTCGTCGTCCCCCTCCTTCCGGATGATGGCCTCCTTCTTGTAGAAGAATACCTTAAGCCCCTTGTGAGTAAGGTGGCTCACTGACAACAGGTTTTCCCCAAATTTGGGTATGTAGAGTATATGGTAGATGGTGCACGGAATAAATTCCTTCACCACTGACTCAATGGGAACATTGCCTTCACCCACGGCCAACTCTGTTTTGCCATTGGCCACTGTCATGTGCAGGTTGGTGGCAACGTGGGTGACAAATGCCGCCTGGTTGCATTGCATGTGGCAGCCTGAACTGGATTCGACCATGGTGGCATCTGGATGTGTCAAGTTGGCAGACTCCCTTGTCATCATGCCCTGGGTTTCCTTCATCCTGCCCTTCCTGGGCTGGTCCGACGTCTTCTTGGG
>SZWC01000824.1:253155-278534 GCA_023375785.1 Penium margaritaceum
GCATGCGTGCATGCGTGCGTGTGTGTGTGTGTGTGTGTGTGTGTGTGTTCGTGTGTGTGTGAGTGCTTATGTACACTTGGATGTCCAGTGTGCCACCTTCCTCCCAAAGTTTGCTTGCATGTTCTCCCTGATGTGTCATGCAGAATATGTGTGCGTGGTAGCCAAAATTCTACCACCTTGATGAGTCCTGCATTGTGATCAGAGATGAGCACAAAACCTGAGTGTGCAATTGTTGAGTATGCACTGACAAGTTGATCATAAAAGAACTGCCAGGAAGCCTGGTCTGTGCTCGGGATGAACAACCACTACATTGGAGTGGCATGGACCTTGGTTTAATGAAATCGGGCCACAAGCATGTGGTATTTACTCACAAAGGTTCCATCCATGGCTTGGAGAGATCCCTGCCCATGCGTAGAGCTTCATGTGCAATAAAATTCCACTTGAACTTTTTGTGTGCATCTATCCTTTTAGTGACGTGTGTTGCCAGGTCAACCTGCTTGAGTTGAAAGAGAAAATTGACATGAATTGAATTACCTGTTCAGGGCACGTGATGTGCCTGAAGGTCACAGAATATGTATATGTAATACCTCTTTGTGATATGCCAAGGAAACATGGCCCACATCTTGGATTAGTTTCCCATGATTG
This sequence comes from Penium margaritaceum, assembly GCA_023375785.1. Classification (NCBI taxonomy): domain Eukaryota; kingdom Viridiplantae; phylum Streptophyta; class Zygnematophyceae; order Desmidiales; family Peniaceae; genus Penium; species Penium margaritaceum. The sequence continues at coordinate 253,801 of SZWC01000824.1, forward strand.
AAGCCTGGGCTAGAAACCGCTTCCAGTAGGCGTTGTGTTGTTGACCAGGATGCCCGCCTATTCCTCAATGATCACCTGAATTTCCGCAGGAGTGGTTGTGAGATCGTGGTGCATCGTGTCAAAAACATTGCATGCAATCCATTTTGTTGACCTTGCATGGTTCCCACGTACCACGGCCAGTGTGTAGTAGTTGCCGTTGGTAACGCGATTGATCTTGAAATACCTTAGCTTTGAGCTAACCTCAGCCTGCGCAATCTATGCACACCTACAAATTCTTGCTTGGGCACACCTTATTTCAAAGCGGGCAGGTTCCCTTTGCAGCCAATTAAAGATGAAATGATGCGCAACGACATAGTCCTCCACCCAGTTGCAACATGCCTCCATGAGGCCGTCCATTTCACCCTCAATGATTTCCTTGATGGCCTTCTTCTTGCTGTCCACGAGATCCATCCCATCGTTGGAGGTATCTCTAGTATGTGGCAAAGTGGGAAAGTGATATGGATGTGTAATGTTGAAAGCCAAGAAAAAACGATTTTAGAAAATACAAGAACAAACAGTTACCATAGGAGTACGATCCAAGAAAGCTAACAAGACGACAAGTGAATACACGTTACAATAACAAGGAGGCTCTGATACCCCCAATTTTGCCGTGCTGCAGGATTATTCCGCACTTGCCTTGTTCTGCGTTTCCCTTGTTCCGCGCCTACCTTGCTCCGCGCAATCTTCTGCTCCGCACTGCTTTTGGCTCCGCGCTTTCCACGGATCTCAGGCTTCTAATGCAGATGATCAGGGCCAAGGTTTCTCCGCGGCTACTACCTAGAAGTGTTGTTCCTGCTCAACCAACCCTATGACCCACAAGACTGACCTACATGCAAGAGCCTCACCGATGAGTGATACTCTGCGGTGCACTTCTTGCCTCATGCGAGCCTGCCACCTTGTGGCCTCCAGCTCCTCTCCGCAGAACCCCATTCCACGGCCGTGGGCAAGCAAGGGTGCCGCCAGCAGTTCACCTCAGCCCGAGCTTGGTCTCTCACACATGCAGTCCGCTAACCGCGGGCAGGACACTCAAGGGAACTGGGAGGAAGGGGAGTGGAACGATGAGGGCACAGATGAGAGCGGGTAAATCTCTTTGATCATAGGGCGTAGGGTACATGGACAGCGGAGTTCTGATCAATCAACAATTGAGAGTGCGAGACTGCAAGTCCACCTCAGCTACCGCTACCTAGGCCTTATCTACTCGGGACTCCGCACGGCCCGTCTACACGCCGTGGGTCTCGTCCCTCACACATTATCCTCTATCATCCTGATTGGACTCCACGCAGTATGTCTACACACCGTGGGTCTTTTCCGCAATCACACAAGGGAACATTCTTCTTTTGTCTCTACTGGGTGTCCTCTTCTACATCCGCGGCTCATGCGCACGGACCTCGTGTTCTTCCTTGAATCTTTGTTCTTCCACAGTGCGTCCTCCAGATGTTTCTCCTTGATTGATGCAGTGATCCTTGGTGCTGATTGGCTCCTGCTCCCCTGACTGCTACGTGTGTCCGCTGTTCTGTTTGATTGATTTCGTGATTGTGCTTCCTCCTGCGGTCCGCACTTGTTCCTTCCCCACCGCAGATCTAGCTGTTGCTTTTTCCTGCCCTTTCATGGCTTCCTCATCAAGCGCTTGAGATAGGCGTAGGGAAGTTGCCGCAGATGACAATGTCAACCTGCGGCAGCTTCCCGTCAGTCATCCCATCTCCTTTGCCACTGGACTCCGCACTATCCCATGCTCGACCGCCCTTGCCGCGGGAGCCAGCGTTCCTTGCGTGGATCCAGTCTTGGATGGCTCTCTTCCTCCGCGGATTGACCTTTTTGCGGATCAGCGGCAGGAACCCGCGTGACATTGATGCCCCCAACCCCCCTTTTTTCAAGACTCTGTCCCAGAGTTTTTTTGCAGGACTAGCATATGAACCTTTCGAGAGGTCCAGGGCGGTTCCGCTCCTGGCATGGTCAGCAGTATTTCTCCACATCCCCTCCCTCTTGCTGATACTTTTCCGTGCATCCGCTGTGGACAAAGAGTCTGCACCCTTCGCACTGCGCCCCGATTGTAGGTGCTTCTTCACTCATAGGGCGTTTGCACGAGGAGCAGTGTGGCATTCGCTCGTATCTCCTGCAGCAAGTACAGTGGTAGATTACCTTTCCTTCCTCGCTCCTCCCTACCTCCGTGGCACATTTCTCAAGGGAAAACTGCCCACAATGCTCGCAGAGGATGATCATCCCGTACAGCTGGCCCATGCATTCATCCCCAATGGAGAGGCGGAGCAGGTCGGGGTCCTTCCTTTTGCCCTTCTGCGACTTTGTTTGGCAACGGCTGCAGATCCAGATTCCCTCCTTCCCCCGTCCTCCACACCGCAGGTGACACATTTTCTTACACATTCCGCATGATTTGCCAAACTCCTCCAGGTCCGCCTCGCATCCCCCGCATAGTGGCGCCAAGGTGCTTTGGTCAAACACAAACGCGCCGCCCTCTTCCATGAGTGCTTCGTCCACACACCTGTGGCAGTGTTTGGCCCATGGTAAGCTGCCTGTGACCAAGCACTCCTGATGGTTGATTCCGTCGCAGTTAGTGCAGCTTTCACCTTCTTGTATGGTTTTCATGTAATTGGGGCACTTCGCGGTGAGGGGCACTTCCTCCGATGGACCTTGCTCTTCTTCGTTCTCCGTCTCCACCTCCTCTCCCTCTTCGTTCACCCGGGGCGGTTTCTGGACTCCGCGCTGCCTTTCCATATCTTGGGTGCATCTCCCGCATACCTTGGATCCGCTCCGTCTTCTGTCCTCATCCTGCGGTTGTTCTAGGCATCGTTCACATATTTTGTGGAGGCAGACTTTGCAGTCTGTCACCGTCTGTCCCTAGCTGTGCCCGCATTGGGCACATGTCTTGTTCTCCTTCTCCTTCCGTGCCCAGTCCGCGTCCGCCAGCCGGCCTTCCTCCTGCCACCGTCTCATGGTGGCCCCAGAGACAGTGCGTGGTCCTTGCCGCGCTCTTGCTTGCTCCTCCTCTTCCTCCTCTTCTTCCTCCTCTTCCTCCCCAGGATCTCATTGTCCGCGCGCCTACCCTCCTCCCGAGCCTGGTCCTCCCCCGTCTTCCTCATCCTTCTTCTTGACTTCTTTCTCCTTGGCCTGGTTCATGCACTTCAGGCAGGTACGGTTCAGTCCGATGCAGCTCTTCATGTTCCCCTGATGGGCCGGATTGCCGCAGACGTGGCATACGACTTTCAGGAGCGGCTCCGCCGGGAGGTTGTCCCCGCACCACACACAAGGGCCTATGTATTTGGCCAGCTCACGGGGGCTCATGGGTGCACCCCTCCGCGGATTGGCTGCGGGTGCTGTCGTGGTCTCTTCTCCGGTGGCCATCTGTGGCTGCTCTTGTTGTCTCTGCTGTTCCGGCTGCAGGCCCCCGCGTCCTTTTATTCGCCGCTGTCGCTCCGCCTGCACCTCTTTTGCGGACACTTCCTCCATGTCAAAGCCCTCCTCTGGTTCGACTGCCTAAGGCTCCTGGCTCCACTCCTGCTCCTGCTCCGACACCTGTGTCTCGCACTGCTCCAGCACCTCTTCCGCTTTCCATCCTCTCGAACCCTTGCGTTCCGCAAGCGGGGGTAGTTCTCCACCTGTTCCGGGGATGTGCGTCTTCCAGGCCGGAGGTAAGAGCACAAATTTAGTGGCCGGGTAGCTGCGGTTGCTGAATCTTTCCGGTCCCTCCAACCAGTGATGTCCGGCGTCCACGCTGGCCACACGATACACCTCCCACGCCTCTCCGGCTTCACGCCCTGTGCCTGGAAAGGGGCGGAGATAGACCAGGTTCCCCTCCTTGATTGGCCCGTGGTTGAGCCGCTGGTTGGCAGCATCGCATTTGCGCCAAGCCGATACAGAGCCCTGCAGCCTCGCTTTTGCGTGTACCGCCTTTGTTCTTTGGCAGCGCTCCTGGAACCACTCTTGTACTTCCTGGTCTTTGGCAGCCTTCCACTCCTCCTCCAAGAGTCCGTCCTGTTTTTCCTCCTGGTCTAGGGGTAGCCGCAGTGGCTTCTGCGTCATGCCCAGGGCTGCGCGCGGAGGTTGTCGAAGGAGGAGGAGGTGTGGAAAGAATGATGAAGTGTGCCGTCTTCTTCAGAGTTTTCCCCCCAGTCGTTGTTCTCCGCCGTCGCCACCGCTTGCTTCAAAATGTCGTGCAACCTCTCCACCTGACCCTGGGACTCAGGTTTGTACCGCCCTGAGTGCACATGCTGCACGCCCCACTCCGCGAGCTCATCGCGGAATGCTCCCATGAATTCGGTGCTGTTGTCGCTATGCACCACGCTGCACCCCCAAAATCAGTAGAAGATCTCTTCCCGGATGAAGCGTGCAGCCCGGCTTGAGGACTTGTCGGGAACTGCGCGGACCCATATGTACTTCATGAAGTGGTCCACCACGGCAATCCAGTATCTGTCCCCGTGGGCGCAGCGAGGCCGTGGCCCGTGGAAGTCGATAATGATCCGCTCCAGGGGCTCATCAATGGGAGAGGGCAGGAAGAGCGGCATGTCCCGCGGCGTGATCTTACGGCTCCGTTCACAGGGGGCGCATTGCTGCACCACCTCTTTGAGCAGTGCCGCAAGGTTTGGCACGTCCAAGATAGGGGTCAGGCAATCCTTGAGGGCCTGCATGACGGAGTGGTGATGGCGGTGGTATGTCTCGATCACGGCCTTCTGCAAGGTGGACGGCGGTACCCACAAGATCCGCGGCGTGACCCGCCAGAGACGACCTTCCTCCCAAGCGTACTGCTCAAATAGGCGGACGAGGTCGTCCTTCTTCTGCCTGTTGAATTCCATCCCCACCGTGTTCTCCAGGGCCTTGTACACTTTCTGCGCTTTCGCTTTCTGCCACTCCCTGGTATTGGCGCGGAGGAGAATGTGGGCCGTCTGCCAAATTCGCCACTCCTGCGTCTCCACTGGCCCCTTTGGCTTTCCCGCCCTTTCCGCAGCAGCTTCCCCCAGCTTCTTCTTTGTCTCCGGCTCCTTCCCTGGTAGCCCCCTTGCCCGCCTCTTGTCCTGCTCCGCGTTCATGACCTGCAGTCGCCGTCGGTTCTCCTCATCGTAGACAGGGGGTTCCCTGTCCCAGCTTTCCGGTGCTGGGAAGAGACGGAGAATGCCCACTGTGTGGAGCTCTCCTTCATTCCACTGGTCTCGCAGGCGTGTCTCTGGGGGTCCTCCATGGCGTTTCCCTCGTCCGTCACGGATTTCAATTGTCTCCGTCTCCTGTCGCCGTCATACTCTAGCCTCGGAGAGTCGCAGCAGACCTTGTCCCCTTGCAATGGGCCGCTCCTCGTCTTCTTGTGGTGACTCACTGAGTTCCGAGAGTACCACCGCGCCGTTCTTTTTCATTGCTGCCACTCCTACCGTAGCCTCCCCTGGGACCCCTTCGCGCGGTACTGATGTGCTAGCTCCCTCCAAGATAGGCCGGAGCTGGGCTGGGACCATGTCGACCAGCATTGGAATATTGCGGAATACCGCCAGGAGCAGCTCTGCTGCCTGAACGGTGTCCTGTTGGGCCTACGCCAGCTGTGTCAGGTTGATACTTGGGGAGGTGCCCTCCACCGGGGGTTGCTGCTTGCTACGCTTAGCGGAAGGTTCTCTAGGGGTACTCTCCACCGCTCACTTCTCTTGACCCCGCTGGCGGGATGTCAGAGTTGTCTCCGCGGATCGGGCCTGTCCACCTGGGGTCGGCTCCTCGTGCGGAGTGGCCACACGGCTGACAGAGGCGACGTGGGATGGAGCAGCCTGTTTGCTGGCGGCAGCGGATGTCGCAGCCTTCTTGGTTGCCGCCGCCGCTACTGCCTGGAGCCTGGCCTGTCTACCCCGTGAAGCTTCTGACATTGTAGTTTGTGGCACATCCTTCCGGACCTCTTTTGCGGCCTGTTCTCCCTTCATTTTTTTCTTGGTCTTGTGCCCCTCCGTCGCTGCCTGCTCCTCCGCTGGTCTTTTCTCCTCGGCTCCCCTAGTCGCTACTGCTGCTGTTTCCGCCGCCATGCCCTTAGCCACTGTTTTTTTGTTTTCCACCTTTCCAGCCTTTCCTTATTCCGCTGCCACTGCTGCTGCTGCTGTTGCTTGTTCTGCCGCTTCGCTACGCTTGATCGTCGCTTCCTGTTCTGCTGCCGCTGCTTTTTCTGCCGCTGCCTGGGCTGTCGCCTCCCTCCGCATGGCCGCTTCCTCTTGTTCTGCTGCCGCAGGTTTAAGTGTTGCTTGATCCGCTGTTGCCTTGCGTTCCGCTTCCACCTGTACCTCGGCTACAAGCTCCGCTGCTACTTGTTTCGCGGCTGCTTCTGCTTCTTTCCTCTGCTCCTCCTCCTCCTCTTGTTGCCACAATGCCTGCAACTTGTCTCGCGTCTGTGTGAGCTCCGGGGATTCCTCGAGGTACTCTTGGGCCTCCTCTGCTTCAACGACAGTGCGGCTCTTCTCCTCCCTGCATACTTCCGCGGCTTCTTGAACCCAGTGTCGCACCGCCTCCTCCCTCAGAGACTGGCTCGCTTGACTGACCGCTGCCCATAGTTTGCCCGTCACCGTGGTTGCAATCCAGTGGCGTGTTACCCCTTCTAGGGTCAAGCGCCAGTAGTTCTTGATGGCCGCGTACCAGCCGTCGCATTGTCGTTCTGCCGCGGTGATGCCTGCCATCTCTTGGGGCGTGTATTGTGTTCCCCATCTGGCGGCGGTGGCTCGCAGCAAGTAGCCCCACCTCCACAACTTGGCCGCGGATTTTTTGTACGGCGCCTCTGCCGTTCCTGATGGCATCTGTTGGACATGGTAGATGGTGAGGGCCCGGGCTCGTTCCTGGAGGAGATGCATGTAGCGTCGCGTAGGGTCCTTTCTTTGGTCCCGGCGCACCTGGAACCACCACTTGCGGGCGGCGTTTACATAGGGATCCGGCCGGTTCGTGCCAAGGAATTCCGCTACACCCGCCATGTCGTGTGCTTGCTCCAAGTGAAGGTTCAGGATGTCGCGGAGCGCAGTGATGAGCCGCTCCGCGCCGGCCGTTTCCAGTAGCAGCTCCTGTCGCCCATGCTGCCCAAGGGCCAGAGCACCCTTGGCGGCACCCTTCAAGGCCACGTGCCAAGCTTGATCAAAGAAGGATTCCGCCAGGTTTTCGCGGACCGCCTCCGGGAGCTTGGCTTGTAGGTGTAGTATGACACTGCTGACCATGTCCAGCAGACGAGCAGCCCTGGGTTGATCTCCGGTGTCACCAGAGCTCTCTTCATCCAGACGGGTCCGCGCGCCTTCCATCACCGTTCCTGCGCTGAGCAGGGGGCGCTGTGTTTCCTTGGTTGGGCTGCCTTTCAAGGCCGGTGGAGAATAGGAGTGCGCGGTGGGTGCGGAAGGGCCAGGTGGCGGTGGCACGCCAGCCGGTGCCGTCGGTGCGGTTTCTGTTGCTGGGGGTACAGCCGCTAATGATTCCGCCCCTGCAGGGGGTTGTCCTGGCGTTGGAGTCATGGCAGGGGTTGGTCGTGGCACAGCCATTGCTGCAGGGGATGTTGACCTGTGCGTCGCGGAACGTCCTGCGCCGGCAGCAGGTGTCACGGCCTGGCCCATAGAGTCCCTACGCAACTGCCGTCTCGATGTGCCACCCTCCCGCATTGGAGGCGCGGTCTCCGCACTGGAAGGGCGAGCCATTTGGGAGGCTGCTCCGTGGTTCAAACCTGAGCTGCGTGTGATGAGTCGGGTGAACTGAGTATCGGTACCAGTCGGTGCAGTAACCATGGGAGAAGAGGATGAGAGTGGGCGAGGCAAAGTAAAAAGCGGGGTGAAAGAACGGACGCCGGAATTCGAAATGAGGCTGAGAACACCGGCACCCAACAATACATCGGCTTGTCGCGGCGCGAGCCAGTCCGCCGCCAGGAGCATGTCATACGCCCGCACGTCACACACCTAGACCGTTTGTGGTGCATGAACGTTTGCCACCTGCATGGGTAAAGCCGCGATCTGGCCGATGGGTGCGTTGATGGCTCCAGTGGAGATGGAGAAGCGGAGACGGGTGGGTTCGAGAAGGTGAAGGATGTTCAGGGTGGAGACCATGCGCAGCGCAATTGTGGTATGTGTGGCACCAGTGTCCACGATAGCCACGAATTTGCGACCGCACACCCATACATAACACCATGCCACGTGGACCTTAACATGCGCGGGTAGTCTGGGAATCATGGGAGTAGGAGCTCAAGTGCGCGGTGCTTGAGCAGCGGCTGTCCGAACGCAGGAGTGAGCTGTGAGGATCTCGTGGGCAACCATGTGCACCCCCGAGTCGCGATCGAGGGTACAGGAGAGGTGGATGCCGGCGGAGGAGAGGGAGGTGTTGAGGGATGAGAAGAGGTTTCGGAGATGGTCCACGGATGCAGGGGAGTGGAGAAGAAAGTCAACCAAGGGAAGAGGGTGTCGGTTGTCAAGGAGGGGGGAGGCAGAAGGAGTAGTCAATGTGGATTGTGGGTGGACCACGGGCGGAGCAGCAGGAGGGATGCAATGGGGCCGCGGGAGCATAGAGTGTGGGGGGAGGTGCACGGCAATCTCCTCCAGGGTCCAGCTGCGGATCGTAGGGTTGTAGCGGCAGGCAAGCTGGAGGCCGTCGTTGGGAAGAGCAGGGAGGGTTTCCGCGGAGTCCGGGTCGTTGGAGGAATCCAGCTCGTTCAGCAGTTGATGCGCAATATCCTGCTCGTCGTCCGTGAATTCGTGGGCGATGCCCTCCCACTGGGGCTCGGCGTCAGCAGAGGGTGGCGTGGGTGGCGCCTCCGTGGGCTCTTGCTGTCCATCCGTGGGGTTTGGCCATGCCAGGCGAGGAAGACGACTAAGGGCGTTCGCGTTGTGGTTGGCGAGGGCGGGTTGATACTTGATTTTCATGTCATGGCCTTGCAAGAGAAGGGCCCACTTGGCCAGGATGTCCTCGTAAATCTGAGTGGTAAGAAGCCACTGGAGCGCCTGATGGTCAGTGAAAATGGTGAAGGGCTTACCCTTCTTGATGTAATCGCGGATGTGTTGGAGAGCCCAGAGCACTTCCAGGCACTCACCCTTCACCGGTGGGTACTTGCGCTCTCCGTCCGTGAGTGCGCGGCTCGCATAGGCGATCACTCGTTGAACAGGCTCTTGGACCATTTGTGACAGCACTGCACCGAGCCCATCCCACGACCAGTTGGTGGTGATGGAGAAAGGGAGGTTGAAGTCGGGGAACTCCAACATGGGCGCGGTGACCAGTCGGTGTTTGATTTCTGTCCATGCCACAGCACACTCCGCTGTCCAATTGAAGGGGACGTCTTGGTGGGTGAGCTGCTGTAAGGGGCGGATGATGCGGGCGTGGTCACGAACAAACTTGCGGTAGAACGCAATGAAGCCGAGGAAGATCTTGATCTGTGCCGCGGTTGTAGGCTGGCGCCATTCTTGGACCGCCGCGATCTTTTCTGGGTCCGTTTTGATGCCGTCTGCACTCATAACGAATCCTAGGAACTCCATCTCCGCGGCGCCGATGGAGTATTTTGCGGCTTTCCCTGAGTAACAAAATGTACTGCTGAGTTCCGGACGCCGAGCCAGAAATTTGGCCAAGTCCCTCAGTAACAATCTGCACTACTGGCATCCGGCGGATCATTCGCCGGACGTCTCGGCAGCCCTTCCGGAGCAAAATCTCCAGATGGACTTTTGTTACTCGGTCAGGTGGATTATCCACCTCCGGTCGAACCGCGGCCGACTCCCAGAGCCGCCGCGCACACCCCAACTTTGGAAGCCCACATCTCCCTCGTTATGTGTCCGATTCCGGTGAAACAACTTTCACCGGTTTGAGCAACTCGTCAAATTTCAGGGTCAATCCTCCATTTTAGGATCCGAGCAATCCACAAGTCGCCAGATCCGTCGACGAGGATTTTCCTCTCTCTGGCGGCTCATCGATGCCTCCCGGCGCCGCACTTGGGCATGCAGAGGGGCAAATCTTCAACATCTAGGTTCAGAAAAGTGTATAACTTGTTAGCCTGATTTAAGATTTACAACCAAAACAATGGTTTTGTGCCGCATGCATCACCCACCGTTCAACACGACCGGTGTTCATGTTGGTCCTTGTTAGTTGTGATCCCTCTCTGCATTTAAAAGCTATTGAATCTTATGAGAATCTACACCCTCGCCAAATCCTTGCTCTAATCACACCTGCATTGCATGCTAGTGCTTTAGTTAATTGGACTACGTTTCCAAGTCAGCAACAACGATGTTAGTAACATTGTTTCTCATGTTATCAGAGCAGCAAGACCCTTCTTGCTGCTACAGAGACACAGCATCGGCAGCAACACTAAGATTCATAATTACACCCGTGTTCTTGGAACCCATGGTAGCAGACAACAGCAGCAGAGACATTGCTATGATGTCAGCAGCAGCGGCATCATCACGTGACTACCTCAAGTGGACGGCTGAAGTCACTGCCACTACCAAAGTAGCAACATCAACAGTTTGATAGCAATAGCATCCACATGGAGGAGAAGTAGCATAGCTGTAGCAGCAGCTCTAGCTGAGGAGAAGTAATAGCAGAAGTGGACAAGAGCAACAACAGTGGTTGGAATCAGCAGTGAGATACAACAGGGAGTAGTGGTAGTAGCGATAAGTGGTAGCAGTTATGAGAGGCAGCAGTTAGCAGTAGAAAAAGCATCTTGCAGCAACAGCAAGCAGCATTATCATCACAAAAAAAGTAGCAGCAGTGGTGGTAGCAGCACAGTATTAAAAGAAGTAGTAGTAGAGGCGGCAGCATCGCAGTTAGATCAACAACAACAGCAGTGTCAGCAGTGCACCAGCAGTAGTAGCAGCTACGTAACTGCGTGACCATGTCATTTTGTGACCACATTTTCCAGCATCATGAACTGCACAGCATAGCAGCTGTGCAGCTGTTTTGCAAAGAAGCCACATGATACGTGGCTGCCTGCCATCACAGTTGGGAAGTGGCGTAGCTGCACTGTTGTGCATCAATAACAACAGCGGCAGCCGGCGGTGGCAGCCACCGTGGTTACTGAGAGGGAGGGTGACAAGTTCATCCCTCCACTCACTTCTTGCAAGATTTTGAGGAATCCACAATACCATGAAAAGGGGGGAAACAGAGCTCGTAGAAGAGGGTCAGCATGGTTCCGACCCTAATGATATCAGAATCTTGCATGTTGATATCAGCACGTCCCTGCTGATGTCAGCATAAGGATTGTGGATTCCATTAATTCTTTGGCTTCATAAACGGCCAGGACATCGTTTTTCCAGCATTTCATATCCTTGAATAACACCAATGGTTTTTTGTTTTGATCACTTTTTCATCACCTCCCATACTCATCAGTGCACATAGCTTTAGGCAATAGTAAGGAAAAGGAACCAAAGGACCCTCAACTTCTTCCGTGTCAGGGCTGATGAGCTCACAACTGTAGGCAATCAATGATTTCTACCATGCGCAAGAGGAGATGCGCCAACACCAGGACAAGATGAGCTGACAGCAGCAGCAGCAGACCAATGTGCTCAAGGAGCTCTACAACCTTGTACGGGGGAGCGCAAGGACTTCCCAACACACGCCTGGTACAGCCACTAGAGGTACACCATGGACTAGGCCATCTTCCTTTCGTGTATCTGCAAGATTGGAGCCCCCACCTGAGCTTGATGACATTGTGTAAGTAGAGCATATAGCTGCACATCCACATCCAAGTGAGATTCCCATTCTTATGGATCAGCTCCGTCAGCTACGCCTGGGATCACAGCCTGCCACACGGGTGCTACCAAGTTGTCAGGACCACTTTCGGTAACCAGTAGGATTTTTTCCTTCGTAAGTTTCCCTCAGTTGTACAGGCTCTGATTTGGCAATTGTGTTGATTTTTGTCTTGCACTAGTCTTGGGCTCCCTTGCTTGTATCTGGTACACTGAGGACCAGCAGGGGTCCAAGTTCTCAAAAAGGAGCCGCATGTGTGCCTTTCTTGGCAAATCCCCATGGCCGAAGGCCTTGCGTCTTTGGGACCCTGTTCGTCATTGCATCATTGAGTCACGTGACACCCTGTTCTTCAAGGCTCTCAAGTATAAAGACCTCGTCAACATTCTGTCGTTGGCTGCTGATCACATCCACATTTACGTGGATTTCCAGCAGATTGGAGAGTCTAGGTCCATGGATGGGTACGCCTGAGGTCTGGTATCTGGCCCATGACGACCCAGTGATCATGGCCGTCATCCCAGTGGCCTTGTCAGTCCGACCAGCATACCTGTTCCCATGCCTGTGCCAGTGGCCACCGGCACACGTGGTCCTGTCCTTGTGTCAGTCCCCATGAGCACCTGCCGACAATGTTCAGTTGGTCTCTCCTATCTCACTTGCACCTTTTCTCGTCACCTTCCCCATGCACGCCCAGGAATTACCTACGTCTGCACTCTCTTCCCCTGTCCTGGCAGACTTTGTGGCTATACCCTTGCAGCCTGCCTTCAGCCTGAGGTGAGCATCTCAAGCTCAGACTACTCCCATGAGCTCGGTCGTCTCCTTTTACCTCTGGCCTCCAAGAATCAACGTGTAGCTGACTCAGTGCCTGGATTTCCTACCCGTGACATTGAGAGAGAAGACCCTGGCATGGAGGTCCTTGGCCTTAGTGTCGAGGTGGACTTCACTGAGGTGCACCCAGTGTGCTATATCAGCCACGAGTTGGTCTCTTCTGAGGTTTTGATTGCCTGTGATGTCACAACAGACCTTGTCATTGTTAGAAGCACTCTGGATGCATGTGCCCTAGCCACCTGAAGATTTCCCTTGATGGTGCCTGATCTAGGCACATTGTAGGAGGTAATCTCAACTGTGAATCTATGTTTGTGTTGTGGTTCTTGTAAATAAGCTTAGCTCCATCCAAAAGCATGGTGTGTACAAGATTCATGGTATTTTGTCCACACAGAAGGTCGTACAGGAGAAGTGGATCCTCCACAAAAAGTTTAAGTCCAACGGATTATTGGATTGCTACAAGGCTCATCTGAAAGCCAAGGGATTTTCACAGGCTGAGGATGTTTATTTCAACGATGCCTTCAACTCCTTGGCCGTATGACTACAGTATGTGCTTTTTTTAAGATCGGTGCTCAGCACAATTAGGAGTTAGATGGATGTGAACAATGTGTTCCTCTATGGGACTTAAGAGGAGAAGATTGATATGGTCCAGCCACCTGGTTTTGAGGTCAGTGACAAAGAACTTCACGTGCTCAAGCTCTTGTACAACCTCAAGAAGTCACCTTAGTGCTTGAACCAGGAGTTGAAAGGCACATTTGCTCGTGTTGGGTACGTGCAAAGAGGTCCAGCTCCGTCCCTCTTCTTCTGATAAACTGCTGAGCCCCTGACTGTCATCCTGGTCTCCTAATCTTGTATCCATTGATGGAGGCCGTGAAGGAGGCCAAGGTGGTCCTTCAGACTCCCTACAAGATGAAGGGCCTTGTTCCTACGACTGTATTCCTTGGGGTGGAGATCATGTGTTACCAATGATGCCAGGCACTAGTGCTTCATCAGGCACGCCACACGCGCATTATGGGGTGGCAATCCTTCGACCTTTGCGGTGCTGCTCCCACAGCATCCATACCCATTACAGTGGACGGGCAGGTTATCTTGAAGGTGGATGATCCAACACAGTTGAGGGGGAACATTGGACATCGCGCCTCATTGGCTCTTTGATGTCCTTGACCATGACCAGTCCGCAAGACATTTCCTTGAACTTCAGAATCCTTGCACGGTTCTCACAATGTCTTCAGAGGAAAGCCCTTCATGAGTCTATGCAAGTGGTGTGGTCCATGGTTTCTACAAAGTACCTCAGAATATCCTTTTGTCGGCAGCATCCAGTATTAGTCCATGACTGCACTGACAATGACTTGGCCTGGAGCCCTGATATGCAAAATCAAATAGGCTATTTTTTCCTGCTATGTGGCAGTGCTGTATCACGTAGTAGTGGCAAGCAGGGTTGCATTGTATGTAGCTCGTCTGAGGCGAAGTATGTGGCTCTAGGGGCTGAGGCTGCTGAGGCAGTATTGATGTAAGGCTTGTTTTGTGAGTGAAATGAGACTATGGCTTGCATTATTCTGCACAATGACAACCTGAGTGTGGGCCCAAGTTGCAAAACTTTTACATTGTGTTTACACCAATGAATGCCAGAATTGCATATGTGACTATTCATTGTGTCCGGCTGAAATTATTTCATCCCTAGGTTCAGACGGTGAATCATTTGGATGCCTTTCTAAAGCTTCATCCAGAACAGTGGTTTTTGGGTCAGGTTTAAGATGAACCTACTGTATGCCTCGTACGCCACCCACAATGAAACATGACAGTTATTATGCTGTGTGCTTTCCAGTTGGCATATCTCTCTGCATTTCAAAGCAATTGAAGCTTATGAGACTCTACCTTACCCTAGTCAAACTCTTGTTGGTCTTGCACCTGTGTTGCATGTGAGTATGTCAGTTCAAAAGACTTTATTGCCACGTCGGTGCCATCAAAGCTGGGGAGCCCCTCGGAACTTTCTCAGGATCAAGAGAAATATCACAAAAACTATCAATATTCTGATGTTTTTTGTTCAAAATTTCAACAACGCTCAACTTTCTCAAAGTCGTGGCTCAACATTTTCAAACATCCCCGGCTTCTTACTATCAAATGGCCTTTTCACAATGGGACTTCACATGAATCACAGGACTTGGACGCCCAAGACCACAAGTATGTGTTATGTCCCAGAGGTACAAAAGTCCCTAAACTCCGTGAGTGGGTATTTCTATCATGAAATTTGTGGCCCACCGCGTGTCAACCTCAGGATTTTTACGCCGATCGGCTGAGAGCATTTGGGCCACCTGCCTCGACCTCTGGTGTTCTAATGATGATGGTTCTGACACACTCGATATGTTTTCCAGAATGGTCAATAGAAGTGTCAGGACCCGTATTGACGTTTTTATAATGATTGGTCAACTTCTTAAAGATGTTCAAATGTTATAAATCCATGCCTCAAAATTCTTGAACTCTCCCAACTTCTGGAAAGAATCTCTTGAAACAACAACTCATGACGTAGTGACATGCACGTTGCTTATATCGAGCGTCTAAGACCCAATACATACCTCATTGTGTTTCTCTCTGTTGTGTATGTATACACTTGACATGTCCGAAATGTTTCATAAAAAAACACTTAATGCTAAATATAAACAGTTGAACTGCCCCAATGCCTCGAATTGTCTTTTGCTCTACACTCATCCCTATGAACCACGTACGTTCCGTCTGGAGTAACAGGCGACATATTAACAGGCAAGGTGACAACCTTGTATGATTCTTCAGTGCATCTCCATCATTTAGAAGTTTGCAGACCTCAAACCAATGACAGAAAATGGAGGGAGCGCGTCCGGCAATGAACAGCAATAACTGACAGACTCTGAAAATGGAGTGTTAGCAGAATGCATGCAATTATTTCCTCTGGGTGAACCAGGCATTAACGGCAACATTTATGGTGAACGGTGCGGTACCAAAAACTCTGACAATCAATCCGCTAACGGACCCCTCCGGCTACATAAACCCTTTGCCTTCATGACACCTGGCACGATGGGATGCACCACCGGCCGACAAGCTCGCATGAAAGAAGACATGTACCCGAAGCTGTCAAGAATCGATATTCCCAACACCCATCTTCTCCAACAACTCAACATAGAAACAAAGGAGCTTTGAAACGTGTGCAGGAAGCGGTACAAAGAGACACATCCAACTTTCGAGCGAGTCTCAAACTCGACCGGTACTACCTGAGGCATTCGATCCAACAAACTCCAAAGGACCGACGGTTTGTATGTGACTGGTGACTTTGGAAGTATAATTCATTGTTTATGGGGTAAAACATAACAGAAAGAACCTCACAGCTTCGTTTTTTGTATGAAGTTTCTTTGATTTTGTGGTGTGACCTCAAGCTAATGCAACCGCAGCAGGAGACCGGTGGAGCTAGATCAGCGGCTCACACGACCGCTCTCACATCATCGATAGTAGGCATTCTACCTCTTGAGCAGATCAATCTGGCATGAAACAACTCGTTGACTCCACCCGAATACTAGATGGGCTTTGTGTGTGCTATGCTTACATGCATTGGAAAAATGAACAAGAAGTTTGGCGCATGGTACAAGCTTCAACGCTTACGTCAGTTGTCAAGAGTGGCAGAGTATATGTGGTATCTCTGTAAAATCATCATCGGCAATGGCCTCACCCTGGATGATTTCTATGTTTACTACAACAATGGCTTGAAGCTTGACATCCGGTGAGCAATCACCATTTTTGGCATGTACGAAGATATTCCAAGAATGATCATAGCAGTTGATCATATTGAAAGCATTGACAAAAATGCTTGAATGCATAAATCCAAGGGCTCATGACCCCAAATCCACAATCCACCTCATCAACCTCGACACCTGAAAAGTTTGAAACTATTTTAGAGTTTGTATCCCTCATCGAGGAGTTTTAATAGACTTTTCTCCATAAAATACCTTGAAAATCACCTCTGCAATGCAACACCGATCACTACATAGACCTATTGGATGAAGCCAAACAATAGATGATCAGTCATGGGGACCTACTGGATGAGCGACCACAAGGTGACCAAAGTGAAAAAGGAGTTTTATGAGATGCTCAGTCAGGGGTTCATCAGGCCTTCAATGTCATCCTACATTGTATCTTTTGGCAAAACAAAGCCGGTGAGACATGTGCATGGATTACCAGGTGTTGATTGACATCACCATTCATAACCGATATCCTCTTCCATGAGCAGATGGACTTTTTGACCAACTTTGTGGGTCAACATGATTTCATGTAGTGGCTATCATCAGATCCACATATCTGATAAGGACATGAAGACATTGTCCTGTATGACATATGAGCAATTGGAGTTTACGGTTATGTTGTTCAGACTCACAAACAACCCCACAACATTCATGGCAGCCATGAACAACATCTTTTGGCCACACCTCAACTTTTTTTATTGTATATCTTGATGAAGAATTGGTGTACAGCTGCACCCCAGAGGAGCACACTGGCCAACTTCAAAATTTTCTTGAAATTTTACATAGAGAGAGATTCTACAGAAAACTCTTTAAGTGCGACTTCGGTCATTGTTTGATCAAGTTTTTGGGTCACATCATTGGTCGCAAATAGATAACCATGGACCCAAAGAAAGTGGAGGCAATCATTGATTGGCTGGCACTGACCAATGTTTAGGATACTCAGTAATTCTAAAAATTCTACAACTACTACAATCAACTCGTAATGGACTATGCCCGGGTGTCAGCGCCTCTCTCCAATCTCACTAAAAAAAACTGCCCACTGGATTTGGGGGAACCATCGAACAAAAAGCGTTCAACTCTCTGAAAAATTCTCTGACCTTGACATCAGCACTATGATTATTGGATCCAACAATGAAATACATCATGGTCATTGACTCATCTGATCCAGCAATCGAGGTCATTCTCCTCCAGGACAATGGCGGTGGAAAACAACCGGTCCCTTACATCTTAGAAAAACTACACGGGGCATAAGTAAACTACTCGGTAAATAAAAAGGACATGTTGGCGTTTGTGCATGTGTTTAAAATGCTGCAGTCCAATCTCGAATGGTGTCATCTGCACCAACCATCAGGCACTCAAACTCCTCATGACTCAGTCAATTTTTAGCCTTTGAAAAACGAGATGGATGGAGTTTCTGGAGTCCAATTCTGACTACGACATCGAGTACCAGCCTGAAAAACGGATCCAGTGGATGCTCTAAGTCAATGACTACACTTGATGGCTGAAATTGGTTTGTTGCTCATCAAAGGAGGCCTGTACCTCACGAGGCTATTCACGATGGTATACGATGAGTTTGATAGGTGCAACAAAACCAAGTTTTGGTTCGAGGACCTCGATTAGTGACAACGATTCACTCGCCAAGTCCCTGTACCACCAAACGGGGAGCTATGAAGGATGCTGTTGAAGGAATCCCACAACTCTGGCCCAGGTGGACACTTTGACAAGTGTTACAGCTACGACGTTGCACACAACTATTAGGACTAATAGCATAAGAGAAACTACTACTATGATTCCTAAACTTGTTGTGGCCGGTATGGCAATGCCGTCCAGTTGGTAAACGCACTAGCAAGCAAGTATGTAAGAAAAAACAGAAAGGGTTAGGCTAGGGAGATGTGCAAAGTCTGATAAGCTCCAATAGCTTAGTAGTAAAAAGAGAGATAACAATTGACAAACACATCATAAATACCTGCCGTGGTGCACGGCAGGTTATGCACACAATAGTGCCAGTTTTTTCTTAAAACCCTCCCAAAACCATTACTTTGGCCGTCACTCTGCGTACACACATCAAATGTCAACACCGTATGAAACTACAGATGCCGAATGTAAAGTTGGACACTACAAATGGTAAAATGCACAAGTGCAACATCAATCGGTGGACACAAAATACAAAACATTGTAATCGGGCTCAAAAGCTCATCCACCAAGAAAACTCAAGCGGCTGTAGCAAACCTGCATAGCACTCCAGCTAGCACCCCCGACTCCTTGGTCCCTCTCTAATAGTTGCTAGTGGATAGAGCCACCACCCGTTGATGCTTTGGTGCAAGCTAAGTCCACATCAAGGATTTAATCAAGCATGGACATGGATGAGTGGTCATAGTAAGCTGTACAAACACATGGGGACGACTCACATCACAACACTCCCCCATGACCTAATATAACTCATTTCCATACACGTGTAGAACTGAAAAAAGTGTGCAACAAGATGCTCAACAGTAAAAATGCACACACACCCCACCCTCAACCACAGTCAGGCAAAGGGCAAAGTGTGACAAAGCGAATGGCCACCATGGAGAGTTTTGCGAGCAAATATCTTGGCAGGGAAGTCATCATGTTGCATGTCTATAACAACCCAGACAATGGCGATCACGTATCACTTTACAAGATGATGAATAAAGTGATGCTCAAGTATACTGTACTTTGTGAATGCAGGAAACACACTTGATTTCTCTGCAATGGCAAAGTAATACTCTGTTTTTTACGGCAAAAAATGATACAAGGAAAAGACTCACGTACCTCAAGAAAAAGATGTAGCCACACCACCTTAGATCTCCCAGTTCCTAGCACAATGTACTCATCCTCTGATGAGCTACGTGTGATGTAGCCCAGCTTATCATTGCATGGTGACATAACGGTGCCACCCAGCAAAAACATATTGCTTCTCCAATTGCACCCATCAAGGCTTCAAGCCCAGTCACTATTGTGGGCATCGATTACCACCAAACGCTAATGTTGAGAGCAGAGTCTAAGGTACGGTGTGGAAACCNGAAATACATCATGGTCATTGACTCATCTGATCCAGCAATCGAGGTCATTCTCCTCCAGGACAATGGCGGTGGAAAACAACCGGTCCCTTACATCTTAGAAAAACTACACGGGGCATAAGTAAACTACTCGGTAAATAAAAAGGACATGTTGGCGTTTGTGCATGTGTTTAAAATGCTGCAGTCCAATCTCGAATGGTGTCATCTGCACCAACCATCAGGCACTCAAACTCCTCATGACTCAGTCAATTTTGAGCCTTTGAAAAACGAGGTGGATGGAGTTTCTGGAGTCCAATTCTGACTACGACATCGAGTACCAGCCTGAAAAACGGATCCAGTGGATGCTCTAAGTCAATGACTACACTTGATGGCTGAAATCGGTTTGTTGCTCATCAAAGGAGGCCTGTACCTCACGAGGCTATTCACGATGGTATACGATGAGTTTGATAGGTGCAACAAAACCAAGTTTTGGTTCGAGGACCTCGATTAGTGACAACGATTCACTCGCCAAGTCCCTGTACCACCAAACGGGGAGCTATGAAGGATGCTGTTGAAGGAATCCCACAACTCTGGCCCAGGTGGACACTTTGGCAAGTGTTACAGCTACGACGTTGCACACAACTATTAGGACTAATAGCACAAGAGAAACTACTACTATGATTCCTAAACTTGTTGTGCCCGGTATGGCAATGCCGTCCAGTTGGTAAACGCACTAGCAAGCAAGTATGTAAGAAAAAACAGAAAGGGTTAGGCTAAGGAGATGTACAAAGTCTGATAAGCTCCAATAGCTTAGTAGTAAAAAGAGAGATAACAATTGACAAACACATCATGAATACCTGCCGTGGTGCACGGCAGGTTATGCACACAATAGTGCCAGTTTTTTCTTAAAACCCTCCCAAAACCATTACTTTGGCCGTCACTCTGCGTACACACATCAAATGTTAACACCGTATGAACCTACAGATGCCGAATGTAAAGTTGGACACTACAAATGGTAAAATGCACAAGTGCGACATCAATCGATGGACACAAAATACAAAACATTGTAATCGGGCTCAAAAGCTCATCCACCAAGAAAACTCAAGCGGCTGTAGCAAACCTGCATAGCACTCCAGCTAGCACCCCCGACTCCTTGGTCCCTCTCTAATAGTTGCTAGTGGATAGAGCCACCACCCGTTGATGCTTTGGTGCAAGCTAAGTCCACATCAAGGATTTAATCGAGCATGGACATGGATGAGTGGTCATAGTAAGCTGTACAAACACATGGGGACGACTCACATCACAACACTCCCCCATGACCTAATAGAACTCATTTCCATACACGTTTAGAACTGAAAAAAGTGTGCAACAAGATGCTCAACAGTAAAAATGCACACACACCCCACCCTCAACCACAGTCAGGCAAAGGGCAAAGTGTGACAAAGCAAATGGCCACCATGGAGAGTTTTGCGAGCAAATATCTTGGCAGGGAAGTCATCATGTTACATGTCTATAACAACCCAGACAATGGCGATCACGTATCACTTTACAAGATGATGAATAAAGTGATGCTCAAGTATACTGTACTTTGTGAATGCATGAAACACACTTGATTTCTCTGCAATGGCAAAGTAATACTCTGTTTTTTACGGCAAAAAATGATACAAGGAAAAGACTCACGTACCTCAAGAAAAAGATGTAGCCACACCACCTTAGATCTCCCGGTTCCTAGCACAATGTACTCATCCTCTGATGAGCTACGTGTGATGTAGCCCAGCTTATCATTGCATGGTGACATAACGGTGCCACCCAGCAAAAACATATTGCTTCTCCAATTGCACCCATCAAGGCTTCAAGCCCAGTCACTATTGTGGGCATCGATTACCACCAAACGCTAATGTTGAGAGCAAAGTCTAAGGTACGGTGTGGAAACCAGGAACCGCGCCACTTGCACAGATGCGTGAAGGGCTCTCATCTGAGTCAACCTTAAAACCTATACAAGGACACTGATGGTGAAGGATATTTCAGGTCAGGTGGCCATGGCCAGGTACATGAAAGAGCCAATGAGGCACAAGTTTAGGGTCACATCCACTGACTCCCTCAGCTGTGCTAAATCATCCACGTTCATGGCATCTTGCCTGTCAGGTGTTATGGGGTGGAGGTTATGGGAACTGCACCAAAGAGGTCAACAAACCGCTCCCCCACAATGGGGGCGTAATGTGCCTAATATAGGCGTACTGTCCAGTCCTGAAGGTTGCGCATGATCTCTATCCCAAGGAAAATAGCTGTGGAACCAAGGTCCTTTATCTTCTAGGCAGCCTAATGGACTCCCTTGGCCACCTTCATGACCTCCATAAAAGGAGGCACAATCAGGTGGTTATCCACGTAGACAAGGACCATTGTGAGTCCCTTAGCTGTCGTTTAGGAAAGAGAAACAAGTCGGTGTCACTCTGTCCATAACTGACATGTGTCAGTGTGCCAATGATGTCCTGCTGCTAGCACCGGGATGACAAATACAGATCGTACAAGGCCTTGCACAAGTGCCAAACCTTGTCACCGACCACAAAGCTAGGTGGCTCGACCATATAGNGGAACCGCGTCACTTGCACAGATGCGTGAAGGGCTCTCATCTGAGTCAACCTTAAAACCTATACAAGGACACTGATGGTGAAGGATATTTCAGGTCAGGTGGCCATGGCCAGGTACATGAAAGAGCCAATGAGGCACAAGTTTAGGGTCACATCCACTGACTCCCTCAGCTGTGCTAGATCATCCACGTTCATGGCATCTTGCCTGTCAGGTGTTATGGGGTGGAGGTTGTGGGAACTGCACCAAAGAGGTCAACAAACCGCTCCCCCACAATGGGGGCGTAATGTGCCTAATATAGGCGTACTTTCCAGTCCTGAAGGTTGCGCATGATCTCTATCCCAAAGAAAATAGCTGTGGAACCAAGGTCCTTTATCTTCTAGGCAGCCTAATGGACTCCCTTGGCCTCCTTCATGACCTCCATAAAAGGAGGCACAATCAGGTGGTTATCCACGTAGACAAGGACCATTGTGAGTCCCTTAGCTGTCGTTTAGGAAAGAGAAACAAGTCGGTGTCACTCTGTCCATAACTGACATGTGTCAGTGTGCCAATGATGTCCTGCTGCTAGCACCGGGATGACAAATACAGATCGTACAAGGCCTTGCACAAGTGCCAAACCTTGTCACCGACCACAAAGCTAGGTGGCTCGACCATATAGATCTCCTCTAGACTGTCATGGAGGAATGCGTTATTCACATCCATCTGGTGCAAATCCAAGTCATTGTAAGCAACAACCCCAAATAGAGATCAATCAGTGGTCATACGGCCAACAGGTACTAAGGTGTTTGTGAAATCCACAATCTCATCCTATGAGAACCCCTTACCCATCAAGCAAGCCTTGTTGCAATCAATTGTGCCATCATGCTTCACCTTCTTCCAAATGTCTACTTGGCATGTACAGCCTTCCCTCCATGTGGGAGACCGACAAGCTCATAGACACCGTGCTCACCAATGGCTCTAAGCTCATCCTCAAAAGCAGCACGCCACAATTCTGCGTCCTCAGCTAAGATTTCCTCCTTCAACATTCTTGGATCAGGCGCCGTCATGGAATACCCCGGTGTTCCTTGAATTCGCACATTAGATTTTTGTGAATTATGTGATCCATGATTTCGTATAGGTTTTTCTGTTTGGAATTATTTTGGCGATCCTATTTGTGCGAATTCGCAAAGACCCTGCTCCTTGAATTCGACGAATGAGCAGGTTCATATTTTCTGTCATCCTTGATTTCGTACATCGCACGAACGGCTCTCCACGTGCACTGACACCGTGGACGTTGGACCCGTCGCTTCGCACGGACGGCGGTGTGATTTCTTGTGTCCGTTGGCAAAACGTGCGTCGGTAAGCACTTTTACAGGCATCGTGTCCTGTCCTACTGTCACTCATCCACCAATCGTGAACAATCACTACAACTGACCCGTCAGCATCACCGCCACCGTGGAGCGGTTCCTGCAAAAGGTGTCGCCAGAGGAGCGCATGCGTCGTCTGGAGTCCCAGCTTGGGCGTGCCGTACCACCCAGGCCGAAGCCG
Organism: Penium margaritaceum; assembly: GCA_023375785.1. NCBI lineage: Eukaryota > Viridiplantae > Streptophyta > Zygnematophyceae > Desmidiales > Peniaceae > Penium > Penium margaritaceum. Next base: position 277,211 of record SZWC01000824.1, read on the forward strand.
GAGAAACATCCAGTGGGTCGTCCTAGGAAGCCCACGACGCTGACGTTCGACGATTCAGTTCCCACAAGAGAAACTGCTTCGGCACATCACTCCCCGCGTGCGAACGATGCTCGCCCATCCAATGAGGTTCCTGCTGACTCTCCGTTGTCGCTTGTTCCGTCATGTTCGTCCAACAATGTCCATGGAAGCTCTCGCACGACGTCAACGCCGTCGGAGATGGGCGACAAGGGCACGGGAGCTGTACCATCACCCCGGGCCACGGATGCCCGCCCTTCTGCCCTCGACAAGGGGAAGTCAAAGGTTGTGGAGGAGCATCCGAAGAAACGTTCGTGACCCCCTCCCCCCACGAGCCAGGGGCACTCCGCATCGAGGAGCCGACGGAGCCGTTACCTCCATGCACTGACAGCGACAGCGGCAGCGACAGCGACAGCGACACTGCACACAGCAGTCGAGGTGCTGCCACGTCGTCCTCCTCCAGCAGTCAGGCGTCCGACGACTCTACGGACACTGAGTGCAACGCCATCGTCCCCGTGAGCGAGACGACGACAACGGCCTCCACTTCAAGCAGCGGACAGCGGCAGCAGCGGGGACAGTACGCTGACTGGTTTGGGAGCGGACACTTCCCAGCCATCTACCGCGCTGTGAAAGCCCATCCCACCATGTACGCTGCAGTCAAGCACCTGAAGCGGACCTTCCGCACCCCTGACGGCATGAACGTGTTCAACCGACTGGCGGTTAGCACAGTGGCATCTTGGTTCGTTCCTGGGACCAAAANGTGCTGCGGGGAACCCATTGAACAGCAAGAGTATCCGCCGTGAGATTAGGGGTATCATCGGCCGTCATGCCCCCGACGACCTCGCAAACCTCGGCGATCGGGCTTTCGGCAGATCGTGGGTCCGCAAGTTTGTGACGAAGACTCTGGGTTGGTCGTGGCGTGCGGGGACCACAGCTGCCCAAAAAGTTCCCGATGACTGGGAGGAGAAAGTGAAGAATTTTCACATGCGTGCAGCAGCACTTGTTTCCTACCATCAGATTCCGCCATGTTTTGTTATAAACGCAGATCACACGGCCATCCAGCTCGTTCCGGCCGCAGATCACACGTACGCGCCGAGAGGCGCAAGCGATGTGTCCATCATCGGGCTGGACGACAAGCGTGCAATCACAGTTTTGGTGACATCCTCATTCGCAGGTGAATTCCTGCCACTGCAACTGATCTTTGCAGGCAAATCCAAACGCTGCCTGCCTAAGGGGCCGCACGCGCGTGAACTCCTTGACTGCGGATGGCTGCTGTCCCACACGCCCAATCACTGGGCGAATGGCGAGA
>SZWC01000824.1:314478-328210 GCA_023375785.1 Penium margaritaceum
TGTGTGTGTGTGTGTGTGTGTGTGTGTGTGCGTCCTTCATTTGTGCTCTAAGCTTGAGGCCTGAGGCCCAAGGGCCACGCGGTAGGGCCTCTACTGTGCCACCGCCGCCGCCGCCGCCGCTGCTGCTGCTGCTGGTACTGTACGGCAGTTTTCTTGCCGAGCACAAACTGTGCGTAGGTGAGCTGGTTTTGGTGCAAACAGAGTGTCACAACGCCAGCCCTGCACCTGTTGGCCCATGCTGACTCGTGGATGGCTCACTGTGATGAGCATGTGCTTCTCTCTCTTTGGGAGGAGAGGTAGGGAGAGAGTATGGAGAAATAATTGAGAGGGGTGTGGGAGAAGGAAGTGGAGGAAGAGGACGCCGGGACGAAGAGGGGGGAAGGGGGAAGAGGAGGAGGAGGAGGAGGAGGAGGAAGGCGGCGGGTGGAGGGGGTGGGGGAGAGGAGGAAAGAAGGGGGTGGGGGCTGGGGAGGAAGGAGTGGATGGACCTGAGAAGATGTGGAGTGCCGTCGATTTGACGAGAGATTGCGGCACGACGAGAAGACAGGCACATGAAGGGATCTACTGGCTACCATGCCAAAAATTTCACTCAATAGCAGATCGCCACGAGGAGACACCGAGACCACACTGAGCACGATAAGCTGAGCGTGTCGACTTCATTGCCACACGCTAGTCGCGATGCAAGAACAGGAGTAGAAAAGCTCGCTGCACTGTGGTGGCTCATCATTGCCGTTCCGAGAACCAAATTGCAAGATGACATGGCGGGTTTGCTCTCCACTTGCCGGGCATCAAATTGCTGACGTGTATAGCAGTGTCATGTTCTGCTGGGCAAGCGTCAGGCCTCGCTACCAAAACTCGTAAGTGTTTCTTCAGAGGACGTCACAAATGCAGCACTAGCAAACGAGATGTTCCATCGTGCATAGAATGACGCTGTGTACTGCATGTTGCCTGTGCTGCTCTGATGCCCAAAAGAAGTCATCTCTCACAGTACCACACTAAGAGAAAACCTTCCCTCTCCGGGTTTTGTCAGAACAGCCTCAAGCGGGGCACATGCCACTCACCTCATAGACTTTTGTTGAAGCCTGGTTCGGAACACTTTCTGCATTCCGCACCGTCCGGCATGACATAGTCTACTCCCAAAACTGCCGCCCCAAAACAAACCCCTCTGATTTGGAAAACCACGCAATACAATACCAGCGTAATCGTGTTCATCACTAGTGAGAGATGACTGCAAAAAGAGAACCATATTGAAACATGTCAGGTACGCAAACATGTCAAGACTGGTGGCATTCCAGAAGTCCAGCACAACTCATTCTTCATGAATACAAGATTGAATTCCCCGGATAGTGCCAGCTTACCCTCTGGCAGACTGAACTGGTGAATGAGTCTTCCAATCAGACGTACACCTCCTTGAGCCACGTCAGTCCTGACAGTGCCAAGGGACTCAGAAACGGCAAGATGACAGACCTCGCAAAAGCTGTCTCATCATCTCCTTTCACTTTTCAGAAGCTGAACAGATACCCAGCTCCTGCTTTTCCTCCACGCATGAACCCTTTGTTTCACGCATAGTGCAATATCAACAATGAGAACCTGAATTTAACGTGAATGGTTCACATAAAGAGGTGAGGAGAGGAGGAAGGGTTGGGAATTTGTGGCACTTTAATCACTTTTGTTTAGCAGGAAGTATAACTTGATGACGAGTCTGGAACATGTCGAGCGTAAATGTTTAGTATCTAAAAACATAATGAGGCACATGTTAGGTTTTGGACCCTCAGGTGAAGCAGCGGGTGCAAAGCCAATTAATGAAAGGTTGCTCAAAAAAACCGCCGATGATTCAAGGGGTTTCGAGAATATCAAGGCGTAGTTTTGCAAAAGGCTAGCGACATCGAGAAACCGTTCAAACAGTGTTGTGACATGCATACGGTTTGTGATACTTCTTTTTACCCTTGTGGAAACTAGTTGAAAGCTTCAGAACCTTTCGAATCAAAACACCAGAGGTCGGGGCATGCAGCCAAAACACCCTCGGCTGCAAAAAAAATCCTAGGGTCAATGCGCAATGCACCATGAATTGAAAGACAGAAATTCCCACTCGCAGAGTTTAGGGACTTGTGTACGAATGAAAAGTAACACTCTCCTCCCTTTTAATCACAACAACCGGGCACCTTAGCACACATATCCCATTGGCAAGGATGCTTTCCGTCCATTAGATCATCAGCATGTCAAAGTTTTTCGTAAGCCTCCAACCTGTTATGTGCGCTGTTGCAGCCATGCCACTTAACTAGATTATCCATCGTTTTTTTACGATGTTAATGTCCAAGAACGTCTTCAATCACGTTCTCTGTATTCTCGATCACTCGTACAAGAATGTCTTCAATCACGGAGGAGTGACTTCTACGCGAGGGAAGTTCTCGCTTGGGTCCCAGTAGTACTTGAGTTTGCTGACGTGGCAGATTGGATGAATCACCATGCTATCTCGTAGGCAAAGTCAAGCGAGGTCTGGAGTTTGCATTCTCTCGATCTCAAAAAAGTCCAACAATCGAGGTTTGAGCTTCACAAAGTCCTATCCACTCACTTTGATATTTGCTAAGCTAAGTTGAACGCGATCACCAACGGTGAGCACGTCATCGCTACAATGTCGGTCTGTTGCTCACTTCATGGTTGCTTGTATCATTGCAATAGTAACGTATTTCTTCCCAGCCATTGGAGAAGTCCCGTCGGTGAAATTCAACTGGAAGTGTATTGTGGCAGTGCCACGCCGACCGGTCAAAGGATTCACGTGGCTCGAACGGGGTCACCTTGGACTGTGGACGGTGACATGGGATGGCTTGAGGGTCGGAGACCCTCAAGCACCGCGGTTTTGGCCTAGTCGGTCAAGGATTCCGTCAAATCCGCTACATTCGTATCAAAGCTCCAGAACTCGAATCCCACGTCGGGACTACCGGAGATGCCGAGGCGGCTCTCATTCTCAGTGGGGGGGAGTGTAGAATGGCAGTGCCACGCCGACCAGTCGAAGGAGCCACGTGGCTCGAGCGGGGTCACCTAGGACTATGGGCGGTGAGACGGGATGGCTCGAGGGTCGGAGACCCTCAAGCACCGCAGTTTTGGCTTTTTTTGCCAAGGATTCCGTCCAATGCACTACAAGAAGAATGTTACTCCAGTTATGGAATCCTAATAGTGTGTAGAGAAGCTTGCCATGAACCACCTCAAAGAGAACTTTACACGTTGCTATGGAATTTTTGGAGCTGTATGTAAGTTTGACAGTCAGTAGTTTTGCTGCCCAATCAGTGCCATGTGGCTCACATGAAGTGCGGAGCATTTGTTTGAACATTTGACTGGTCTGTTCAGTGTGTTCATCGTTTTGAGGACGGAACGCATTTGACAGGTGGATATGACTGCCATAAGGCGTCATCAGTTCATGCCAAAAATGGCTAGTGAAGCGGTTGTCTTTGTCCCTGATTATTGTGCTTGGCATGCCGTGTATCCGCACGATCTGATGTTTAAAGTAGTCATTCTCTTAATTCTGCAGTGGCGATGGTCATTGTCGGAGTAAAGTACGAGATTTTGGAAAATCGATCGACCACCACGGGGATGGTGTCATAGCCCTCATGAGTGACAGGTGACCCCTTCACAGAATGAATGCTCATGTTAACCCAGAGCTCTGACGGGAAAGGGAGAGGTTGGAGTAGTCCTGGTGGACTCGTGCGACGATACTTCTGTCATTGACAGGTGTCACATGATTTGTAAATTCTTAACACGTCGGTCTGCAACTAGTCCCACCAGTAATATTTTACCTGCTTTTTAGCTTCTTCTTGCTGAAGTGTGCACCTAGATCTGTGCCTTAAGATTCCTCGAAGAGCATCCCTCATAGCTCCGTGTTTGGTAGTATGACCTGATCAGTGAACTGTCGTAGTCAATAGCGATTGTCAAACAAAAACTTCATTTTGTGAAACATACCAAACTCCTCATAACCCTTGGAAAACAGTCTCGCAAGGTACAAGTCTCTTTCGATGACCAACATGTAAACATTGGCCATCGGGCCTGGTCTTTGACTCAGAGGATCTGTTGAATTTGTTTCCTGAGGTCAATACTGGGTGTCGAAGTTGAAGTTGTACTTGAGGAACTCCATCCATCGAGTTTATCAACGGCTCAGATTTGGATGAGGCCTGAGATGTTTGAGTGCATGGTGGTCGGTACGGACGATGTATTTTCAGCATTCCCAGCAACATCTACACATCTTGAATGCGTACACGACTGCAAGCTTTTCTGTTTCGTGCACCACATAGTTGAGTTCTGGTCCGCATAGTTTTTTTGACATGCATCGACTGGTTCTTCTCCAACGCTGTTGTCTTGGAGAGGGATGGCTCCAATCGCTCAATCAGACACATTGGTGGCCATGACGTAGTCCATCATTGGATGTGCCAAGCGTAGGGATGGCACCAAGGGCAGAGCATTTCTCAAAGAGTTAAACGCTCCTTGTGCGCTATCTCCCCAAATTCACTCAATTGTTTTACGACTGAGATCGAATAGATGCACTGACACCCGAGTGGAGTCTTTCACAAATCGATGGTAGCAGTTTAAAAACCCCCAAAAATCCACCATACCCCAAATGTTGGTCCTCGAATCAGCGAATCAGAGATTGACTCCAGTTTCTTTGGGTCCATGGTGATCTGTTTTCCATCGATGATGTGGCCCAAAACCTTGATTGAATGGCATCCGAAGTCACAATGCGAGAAATTTCCATAGAACTTCTCTCTTTGTAAAATCAAGAGAACGTTTTGAAGGTGTCCATTATGCTTGACGAGGGTGCCGTTGTACACCACAATTTTGTCAAAAACACATAGTCACCACCACGATGAAGTCGTCGAGGTAGGACCAAAAACATTTTCATCACCACCATAAATGTTGCGCGGGATTTTGTGGGTCCAGACGGCATAACTGTGAGCTCGATGTGTTCATATGTGGTCTAGAACGCCGTCTTATTGATGTATTTTTCAGATACGTGGATGTAATGATAGCCATTGCATAGGTCAATTTTGGTGAAAATTCTTTCCCCACGGAGTTGGTTAATATTTTGGTCCGTTTGTGGAAGAGGATAGCAGTTCTAGATGGTGATTTTGCTCAATTCTCGATAATCCATGCATATTTGTTTGTCTCTGGATATATCTTCCATAGAAAGTGTAGGTCCCGCATCGCTCTGCACGTAACCGGCATGTGTCAGTGTGATGGCGATATCCAAGTTCCAGCACCTGGGTGACTGTTTCAAACCATTCAAGGCCTTACGTAAACGCCAGACTTTGTCAACGACCTCAAATTCAAGTGGCTAGGCCATGTAGATCTCCTCCTCTAAGGTGCAATAAAGAAATGCGTTCTTCACATCCACCTAGTACAGCTTTGAGTTATGGTAAGTAACAATCCTAAACAGATCGCAAGTAGTAGTCATGCACCCAACGGGTGTGAAGGTGTCAGTAAAGCATTGACCCTCAACCTGTGAGGACCCCTTAATCGGCATGCAAGCCTTGTAGCGATCTAGTGTGCCTTCCGAATGTAGCTTCTTGCAATGTACCCACTTGGCATGTACAGCCTTCCGCCCAGGCGGGAGGTCGACAAGTTCATAGATATCATACTCACGGATAGCTCTCGGCTCATCCTCACAAGGAGTACGCAAGAACTATGCATCCTCTGTCAAGAGTGCCTCCTTCAACATGCCTTGATCAGGTGTTGTCAAGGGAGAGCTCCGGGTGGCTAAGACACACGCCTCCGGACTCGGTCTTACCACGACAAGGTCAGCTTAAAAAATGCAAGCAGCCAATAACTCTTGAGATACCAACTCGTGATCGACGGGGCACGCCGGGTGCACCTCAGTGTAGTCCGCCTGGACATTCACGCCAAGATTCTTTTTGCTAGTAGTACCACTCTCAACACTACAAGTGGAGCGTCTAAGTGCCGAATAGACTATCCGTTGAGCCCTAGAGGCCGGTGGTCGAATACGACCATCGGGCTCACAAGAGTAGCCTGAAGTTGAGGTGTTCACCTCTGGCTGCGTAGCAACCGGCTGGTCCACAGCCGCACAGAATTAAGCCTCGCTAGGAAGGGCAGAGGATGCAGGACGATCATGGACATGTGGTAGCTCGCTCGCCAAGGAAGCACGTGTAGACAGAGGACCAGGTGTGACTAAGGAGACTGTCATGGGCATGAGACGAGGTGTGCCAGAGCAAACTGGCATAGGCACGGAAGTGGGTGTGCTAGAAGGGAATGACACTGGCATGCAAGCCGATGTGCCAAAAGAGACTAAGACTGACATGGGAGCAGGAGTGCTAGAATGGACTGAGATTGGCACAGGATCAGGTGTGTGAGAGGGATCGGATGAGGCCACTGGACCGACAGCCATAATGGATGCATCGTCATCCGCCAGAGACCCAAAGCACATGTGAGGAGACTTGGACACACCCATCCGTATGTCTAGACTCGCCCATCCACCGCGAAGCCACAAAGGTGGGAACGTGGTTTGCGGCCAGCGCCAAAATGCTAAAAAGGTCAGTGTAGGTGAGAGCTCCAAAGACGAGAGCATCTCGAGACTCAATAATGCGATGACGAGTGGGGTCCCAGAAGCGCAAGGCCTTTGACTACGCGGAAATGCCAAACAAGGTACACATGCGACCCCGAGGTGAGACCTTGGACCCTTGTTGGTCCTTGCTGTACTACGCCCAGGCTAAAGACCTCCAAACACGAGCAAAATGGAGGTCCGCACGATGGCCAAACCACAACCCATACGGCATGACATTGTCTGAAAGAGGAGCGTGTTGTAAGTGATTCTAAACCCATGTCATGTAGGAGAACCCCTCAAAGGCAAAGGACTCTGGAAGACCACACTCCAATCACATGGTGCAGAATTGCATCTTCCATGGTGAAATTATATGCTCTAACACGTCGTTCTACTATGGTGTAACAGGGATAGACTACTGGTAAAAAACACCATGATCTACAAAGAAGGTGTCCATCTCACCTAAGAACTCACCACCACAATCCGAGCGGAACATGAAGGGTCTGAAGAGACTAGCAATCAACCATGACCACCCACAGGCAGATTACAGGGGCGGCATCGCTCTTGTGGCAGTGGCGATAGACGCACATCATCCAGGTAAAGTCATCATTCAGGGTGAGGACATATCGCTCCCGATTTGAGAGGGGCTCGATAGGGAGGGGACCGAGAAGATCCGAGTGGACCAACTCAAGCAGCCTTAGAAGTGGAGTGAAGATAAGTGCAGTGATGCATCTTATCGTGAGCATGGAAGAGACAGTCCGTCTTGGGTGGCTTCTCCAAGGAAGTTGTATCAAGACCGGGGGTTAGCTGAATCCAAATGACCTTGGACATAGTGTCTGAGCTCACATCACAAAGGCGGCGATGCAGCAAATGCCATATGGGAAAAGCAATATGGGAACCACTTGACTGTGTCAACACACTCGCACCTCACTAAGTACAAAATGCTAGCAGCTGACAAAGCTCCGCAAACTTGCAATCATGAGGGTTCACATCAACATTGTTGCTTGGTGAAGCGAATACGTTTGCTGTATTCATGGACGTGACGCGACTCGTCTGTGTGTCACTAGAGGAGATCCACTATGCATGTGCTGCCTGGAGGCCACACACGATCTGAGGCCAATCAAGGGAATGCTCAAACTCTGTGTAGCGATGAGTACCCCCATCGTTGTAGCCATGGACAGAACGTCCACTGCCATTGCTCACCGGCTGCTGCTGCTGTTGTTCAATTCCTTGCCACGCCGCTTTTTCTCCTTCTTCCCTTGTGTGACAACTAGAATGCCCTAAGTCTAACTACTCAGCTGGGGTTGTTTCAGCCTAGACGTTGCCTGGGTTTGGGCATTCATAACTCCTTGCTGCTATTTTCCTGGATGATTTTGACTAGATGAGTGCATTCGTAGCATGGGCATTTGGGCATGTTCCAGTTTTTAGGAAAAAAATGGACGACGCCTGGGTTTTAGGCTGTCCGCTGTCTGGCAGGGCTCACCGAGAAAACTCAGCCTGCCAGGAAAATAGAGAATTTCCTGATTGGTTGGTAACCTAAGTAACAAGCTCTATAGAGCTAGGCTAGGCCTAGCTCTGTGACGTGTCTCTTACTTGCTCTTATTCTCAGTTTCTTATCCATTCATTCTCAGTTTTGTCTACCTTTCATGCGCTAACTCATCAACTCTTAGTTTTGCTCTCACAAGTCTCAGAGTAGCTAAAGGGGGCAACAGTGCAAAGCAACGAGCCTGGGGCCATGCCTACTCCAACCACGCTACAACCCCAACAAGCTGATCTAGGATAGTTTCCAGCTATCCCAAGTGTTAACATGTGATGAGGGGTGCTGAGGTCATGCTGTTGTATAGGGCATAGACTGCTGAACGGATGGTGCAGCTCCAGCAGGTCTTCCTTGTGTCAGCTGTGAGGCTTGTGAATGACCTCTCAGTAACTCCACGGTCTCTTGTAATGCGTCTTTCTAATGGTGCTACTGGCAGCGCATCTCATCCTGTGTCCAACGAAGTGCGTCAATCGCAAGTAATAGCGACTCTGAACTCCGAATTTTTGAAGTGGAGGAAGAGGAGTGTTCCCATAGCCCCTTGCCCTTGTCAGAAACCGACAGCATGTGCTGCTCAGTATGGGTCGAAACGTCAACATTGTCATAATCAAGAACCGTTGGCTTTTCACAAGGCCTTACAACACTAGCAAAAAACTGGCCAAGCGTTGGTGCTGGCATCATCACCTAAAAAGATGATGTTAGCATGAAGGTTTCCCAAATGAAGCACAATTTAGAGCAATTGTATGCCAGAGGATGCTGAATACAATAATAGTAATTTTGTCCAAACAAATCTTCAAAAGGCTTGAAAATTCATTGATTTCTTCCTAGCTCAAAAGATTGATTTTTTTTAGATGTGAGAGCATTGTTTAAATTCCTGGAGCCTGTAGGGCACAAAGTAAGGTGGGAATAGATGCGATGGATAGGTTTCCACAAGATCTTTTCAACGAGCCCTTACAGGCCAAAAATGGTGATCATATGTGGCAGCTGCAATGTCTAACGTCTGGGGGGGTGGTATGTGCGACCTGAGTGAAGCTTCCACAAACCTTCACGGACCCCTTCGTAACATCACGTGCCTTAACTGCTACAAGAGAGGGCTGGGAAACCCTTGGTTGCCCCGTGGTGGTTGCGCGGTGATGCGGTTGTGAGGTTGCCTCTGCTGCTGCAATCTGTTGTGGCGGGTCACCATGCCTTGGTGTGTCCTCCGAGGTCCGTGGCTTTAGGTGTGACTCTCACTGTTGCTGCCACTGTTACGTCCTTGCTGTGCAGCTTAGCGACGGATGTCGCACGGCTCTGATTCCATGAGAAATTGTTATGAAGCTTCCTACCCTTGTTGTTTCTAATGTGGTGACATAGTCCAGTCAGCTGCAGCACTAGCAAGCAAGTAGGTGCAAGAAATAACAATAGTTGGGCTACAGAGACGCGCAAAGCATCACAAGCTCCAGTAGCTTAGTAATTTACAGAAAGGTAACAATTGACAAGCACATAGCATAAATACTTGCCACGGTGCACTTTGGGTGAAGCACATGGTAGTGTTAGGTTGTCCAAAATCGCTGTTTTGGCCGTAAATATGCCCAGAGGCAACAAAACGAAACACCGTCTGAACCTATAGATGCACAATCTCAAGTCGAACGCTATGACTTGTCACACGCATGAGTTCGACTTCGATCAATGGAGACATGATGTAAACCACGCAAATCGGGCTCAAGACCTAGTCCACCGAGAAAACGTAAGCAACTGTAAAAAAAAAAAAAAAGCACTAAGAAGGCACACAGGACAATGTGGCAGCTATCTAGCGGCTGCGGGTGGGTGGAGCCACCGGCCGTTTGTCGTTAAGCATCAGCAGGGTCTGCATCAGGGATTTCACAAGCATGGTCACGGCCAAGTGGTCAGAGTAAGTCGTAAAGACAGACGGGAACAACTCGCATCACAAGAGGAACACTGNAGTCCACCAAGAAAACTTAAGCAACTGTAAAAAAAAAAAGGACTAAGAAGGCACCCAGGACGATGTGGCAGCTATCTAGCGGCTGCGGGTGGGTGGAGCCACCGGCCGTTTGTCGTTAAGCATCAGCAGGGTCTGCATCAGGGATTTCACAAGCATGGTCACGGCCAAGTGGTCAGAGTAAGTCGTAAAGACAGACGGGAACAACTCGCATCACAAGAGGAACACTGGCTCGGAAAAAAAAAAGGGTCCACTCTAGAAGTGTATACAAATAATGAAATGTACTTCGGACTAATTCCCTTTTACCCACCATTTGAGCGTCGGCCTGCCAAAATACCCACTTTTTTAATTATTGACCACTATACCCACAAAGTGTGAATAGTGACTAACCATGAACGCCAAGCCCACTATTTGAGAAAACATGCACAGAATACCAGTATTCTAGTCACATTTTCACACTGAGTGGGGATAACGTTCACGTATTTTGAAATTTACGATATTTGCTTCTTTTTTTATTTCTTTATGTTTTGAGGCGTCATTCTGTGTGCATTATTGGGAACCTTTTTCACTTTATTCTGATATGGTCGACTTTTGCTCATGATTTTGACAGGGGGCTTTTTATGAAAGTTTTTCTGATGTCATGTTTATAAAATGACGACTTTGTGTCGTTGCGCCTTTCCACAAAGAAACGTGCTGAAATATGGTCGCGCGACCGATATTTCTGCCACCGAATGGACGTTGGCAGAATCGGTCGCGCGACCAAAGCAGAGCACAAGGGGGAGGGGGTTGGGGGGGTGAGGGGGGGAAGGGCTGGGCCGGCCCTCTCCCCCGCGAATGCGGAGGATAGCAGCTCGCCGACGGCTAGCAAATCGCCGACGGCCAGCAGCTTGCCGATGGCCAGCAGGTGCCCGCCGAGCAGCTCGCTGGCCGTCGGAAAGCCAGCAGCTGCCCGCCGAGCAGCTCGCTGACGGCCAGCTGTTCGCCGACGGCCAGCAGCTCGCTGGCCGACGGCCAGCGATTAAGGCACGAATCTGGAACGTCGCAAGGGCGAGGGCTCGAGGCCGATGGCCTCGAGCCCTCGCCCTCGCATCCCCCTCTCATCATCGATTGTGAGCAGAGACAAGGGGAGAAAGTGAGATAGTACGTGCAGGGTAGATGCGGTTGAGAGAGAAAAAGCAGCGAGGAGTGGGTGGCAGCACCTGGGGGTCCGTTTGAAAATATTCGCGATGTGTACGGGATAGACCTGCCACGCGCAAAAGTGGGTATCGTAGTCATGTGGTTAAAAGCGTAAGCTGCTGTGCTAGACAAGCAAGTAGCAGTTGGACCCGTGCAAGAAAGACATCAAGCACGCTGGTGGTTTACGTGGAAGTTAGAAGTGAGAGGAACCAACAAGTGTGAGTAACAAGTCACAGAGATGTTACGTGCAGGTGGGAGCGGGCGAACGAGCGGGCAGCGAGCGAGCGAGCGAGCGAGCACTGCAGCGAGCTCGAAATTGGGGATTCGACCCCACCTGCCCACAGAATAACGTCCTAGCATAAACTAGGACACCGTACAAGCAACAACCTGTCTAGAGAAGAAACCCGGTTATGCTTATGACAAACTGTGCACCAAAGCATGTGAACGATGCAAAATAAGTCTGACAAGCTCTGATTGAGCTTCTCCATGGCTTGTCTTCTCAGCTTCTGGTCAGGACGTGTCAATCAGCGGAGTCATCTCTCACTGGTCAGTCACCTGCATCAGTGATGTGAGTGTGCAACGAGGCCAGAGGTCACCGTGTGATAATGACATGAATCCAACACTCCCCCATGACCCACAGCCGACGCACAAGGACGACACGCACAGGCACAGCACAAACGGCCGACTTGCATAATGGTACAACAAACACTGCACCGACGTCACGAGAAGTGACACGACACAAGACTGCACACGGGCACTGGCACAACAGATCAACCAGGAGGATCACGGGGACACAACAGACCAACAGCGTGAATTGCTGCCTTGAAGACATTGCTGCTAAGTGCCTTTGTGAGAAAGTCTGCACGTTGCTGTCGGGTGTCGACCCACACAATCTGAACATCGCCTGCAGCCACACGCTCACGCACAAAATGATGCTCCACATTGATGTGCTTTGTGCGAGTGTGGTGCATGCCATCATGCTCAGNCGACACAGCCAGACACTCTCACAGGTTCCAGCACCAAGAGCAACATACTCTGCCTCGCTGGAGCTGCGTGCAACACAACCTTGCTTGCCACTCTTCCAGGAGATCGCAGTCCCACCAACAAGGAAGACATAGCCAGTGCGACTGCGTGCATCCGTGTCATGCGCCCAATCACTGTCAGTGTACCCATCAACGACAACTGACGGCTGCGCCCGATAACACAGACCAACGCGGGCAGTGGAGAGCGCATACCGCACAACACGTAGTGCGGCTTCCATGTGCCGAGCTCGTGGGGACTGTGAGAACTGCGCAAGGAAGTTCACAGCAAAGGCCACGTCTGCTCTGGTGGTGGTAGCAAGGTACATGAGAGACCCTATGACTCGCAGGTAGTCAGTCACGTCCACAGTCTCCCCCAGCTTTGAAACATCCAGAGTTTTCAACAACCTCTGCCCGGCGGGCGTCATCGATGTTGATGCAGTGGGGACAGACTCAAGCAAGGGGGCAAAGCGCTCCCCCAGGCTCTTGACATACGCGGCCTGGTGAACGTGGAGAACGCGACGAGCACGGTCACGTTCAAGCTCCATGCCAAGAAACACGCGAGCTGGACCCAGGTCTTTCATTTTGTACGTGGACTGCAGTAGGGACTTCACAGTTGACAGCTTCGCGACTCGGGGACGCAATAAGTAGGTCATCGACGTATACGAGGATGGCAGCAAAAGGCGCCGACCGTGGAGTGACAAAGAGGGAGGGATCCACCGTGCTCCGGCGATACCCCCCCCTCTCCAGGGTGGAGGTAATCTCCTGGTTCCAGCACCGTGGTGACTGCTTGAGGCCATAGAGGGCCTTTCGCAGTCTCCAAACTCGACCGGTGCCGTCAGAGAACCCTGGAGGTTGCACCATGTAAATCTCCTCATCCAGCCGACCGTGCAGAAAGGCATTGTTTACATCCATCTGCTCTAGCTCCCAATCGTGGTGTGCGACAAGGCTCAAGAGAGCTCGAGCTGTGGTGTAGCGTCCGACGGGAGCAAAAGTCTCGTCAAAGTCCACGCCGGGGATTTGAGAAAACCCCTTTGCTGTGAGTCGGGCCTTGTACTTGTCGAGCTCGCCATTAGGCTTGTACTTACGACGAAAGACCCAGCGGGCATCGATCGCCTTGCGGCCTCGTGGGAGATCGACCAGCTCGTATACCGCGTGGTCATCTAGGGCTCTCAGCTCGTCCCGCATGGCAGCTTCCCACTGCTGGGAGTCGGGTGCTACCCGTGCCTGGCGAACAGTGGTCGGGTCAGGCGATTGCGGCGGGGCAACAACCATTGCATTGCACTCGGCAATGCTCCCAAGGATGGCGGCCTCGAGCGCACGCTCGTGCTCAGATGTGAGCAATGTGTACCTAAGAACAGAGCTGGGATGTACAACTCCTGTGGCTAGGCCCAGGGCGTCCATACCAGTGGGCAGCGCTGGGGACTGTCCAGACGAGGTCTGCGAAGGTGGAACAGAGGACGCTGCAGCACTAGAGGAGCGAGAGGGAAGGGCACGCAGGCGGCCGCCACGGACAAAGGGTT
>SZWC01000825.1:31223-43721 GCA_023375785.1 Penium margaritaceum
TTTTCCCCACTTTTTGAAGACGAAAATTTCACCATTGTCTTCAGCATCCTCAGACGCCTCTGTGGTCCAAATTTCGCTTCATTTGGACAACCTTCAATTTTTAGTGGTGAAAATTTAAATTTTTAAATTTTCAGCACTTAGCCGATTTTTTGGTCAGAAGGTCGACTTTTGCCACCGTCCTAAATCGGCGAGAAACGCTGACGGTTCTGCGTTCGGACGACTTTCGCACCGCCTCAGCATGGAGCCGAGCAGCTCCAAGGGCAAGGAGCTGGAGGACACCGTCACGAGCGGGGGCCGCAGCCCACGCTCAAAGGCGATTGACTTCCTGCTGGTGGAGCAGTCGTCACTCCGCCAGCGCCAGGATGAGCAGTCAGCTACGCTGCGACAGATCCGCGATGCCTTGGTCTCTCTGTCTGGGACACCGGGACATCAGCCCAGGAGAGAGAGAGAGGCAACCCCATCGGCCCAGGAGTCTGCTGGCCCCACTGCCGCCCCTGCGCAGAGACTAGAGTCCATGGTCGAGGAGTGGGATCAGGCGCCACCTCCCACTGGGGAGGACGCACTTCGCCGGCTGATGGAGCAGATGAGGAGCCTGCGCATTGAGACAACGGCGCCCAGTCCGAGGGGACAACAGCAGCAGCAGCAGCAGCAGCAGCAGCAGAAGCAGCAGTAGCAGCAGCAGCAGACCGACCCGCGTCAGGTCTCAGGTGCCGCTGGAGGAGCAGCGTTGATGCCTTTCATGCCCTTCCCACGCCCGCTCCTAGCACCACCAGAGGTCCAGCTCCCCACGGAGCGACGACCCAAGGACTTCGAGACTTCCCCGCCTCGCTACGATAGCAAGGCGGGGTTTGTCTGTTGGGAGGTGCTGTTTCAGGTATGGGCAGACTCAGAGGGAGTCTGGCCCTNCCACAGCCAGTACCAGACGGCTGATCCGCTCCAGTCCCAGACGGCAGCGCGTGCCATGCGTGGACTGCTGTACGCAGTTCCACAGGAGACAGTGGTAGACTTCCGCCCCTTCCTGGGCGCGCCTGGGACAGGAGCAGGCGTAGACCCGCGCCGCGGCTGGGAGCTGGCGCTGACCCTTTTTGCAGCAGAGACTCACGCGACCCAGTCAGTGCGCCTTCGCGAGTTCCACTCCCTTCATCAGGGATCCTCGGAGTCAGCAGCTGATTATTGGCGTCGGGCCATGCGCCTGTACACTCCTCTGGGCACCGGAGGCGGCTCTCAGCTCTGGGCGCTGGACACCATCATGTTGGGAGTGCGCCCCGAGCTCACTGACACCTTCTCCCGCCTCGACCAGGACGTCCTCGTGTCCATGTCCGACACCCTACATCTGTTGCCCTGGGCACAGCGGTACTTCATCCAGGTCGCGACAGCTGACGAGGCAGCCCGCGCGCATCGGCAGGGCGCCATGGCCGCAGCAGCAATGGGAGCGACGTCCTCTACGCCTTCCACACCGTCGTCCACCTTCACCCCCACTAGCTCCACCTCTGCCTCTCTCGCTTCCTCCCCTACTTCTCCGACAGCCACTACAGCAGCCGTGAAGGGGAAGAAAATGAAGAAGAAGAGCGGACCGTAGCAGCCTTCCGGTGGCACCGGACGGGCGGTCCGCTGCCACAACTGCGGCGGACCTCATCGCTACACTGAGTGTCAGCAGGAGCTGGACTGGGCGAGGATCACCCGCGGTCTTCAGGCAGCCCACGAGGAGCGGATCCGCACTGGAGCAGTAGCCCATGCCGCAGCGACCTCGGGGGCAGCACCGGCGGCACATCCTCCGCCATCTGGGGGGAGTACCACGCCGGACCCGAGGGACCAGACCATCGCGGAGCTACGTCGACTGCTGGCACTTCGCTCACATAGAGGTGCGAGTGTGCTGTCACAGCCGAGTGGTCCACAGACTGACTGTCCATCTGTGTTTGTGGCACGTGGTCGTACTTGTGGGGGGGCTACGTCGCCTGGTGAGGATGAGTCTGACAGCACAGAGTGGTTGGATGAGTCGCATCGTCGTGCATTGTCCCG
Organism: Penium margaritaceum; assembly: GCA_023375785.1. Lineage (NCBI taxonomy): Eukaryota > Viridiplantae > Streptophyta > Zygnematophyceae > Desmidiales > Peniaceae > Penium > Penium margaritaceum. The sequence continues at coordinate 33,243 of SZWC01000825.1, forward strand.
CTGTCCTTCCACACCTGTTGAGCGTCCAGTAGAGGCAGCGTGCTCCGTTGCTCGTTGTACCGTGACCACCACAGGTCGTGAGGCGAGTGGCCACTGGATCATTGACTCAGGGGCCACTCACCACATGACCTGCGACCGTANAGACCGACTGTCTGTTCTGCGCTCAGGGCAAGATGCATCGATGCACCTACCCTGCCTCCGTCACTCGCGCGCAGCGTCCCCTGGAGCTTGTCCACTCGGACCTCCTCGGACCTCTCCCTGTCGAGTCTGTCGCTGACCGTGGTCGGTATGTTCTTACCCTCACGGATGACTTCACCCGCATGCGGTGGGTCTACTGCCTCCGCCACAAGAGTGATGCCGCTCTAGCCGTGCGCTTGTGGCTCGTGATGGCCGAGCGTCAGTCTCGTCACTCCCTCCACACCTTCCGCTCTGACCGCGGCGGTGAGTATCTCGGTGAGCTGACCACTCACTTCGCCGAGCTTGGTATCTGTCACCAGCTCTCGGCCCCTGCTACGCCACAGCAGAACGGTGTGTCCGAGCGCTGGAACCGCACCATGGAGGACGCGGTTCGCGCCATGTGCGCTGAGTGCGGTCTCCCGGAGTCCTTCGCCTTCGAGGGCTTCGCCTACATGACGTGGGTCTGGAACCGCCTCCCGCATGGTCCCTTGCCGGACCACGTCACGCCGTATGAGCTGTGGTTCGGTCACCGTGCGGACCTCAGGCTTGCTCGCGTCTGGGGTTCGTTGGCCTGTGTCTGGTACACCGAAAACCAGCAGGGGTCCAAGGTCTCTCCGCGCGGGCGGATGTGTGCCTTCCTCGGTGTCTCCTCGCGCTCCAAAGCGTGGCGTTTCTGGGATGCGGGTCGCCACCGCATCGTTGAGTCGCACGATGCGCTGTTTTTTGAGGCACTTTCGTACCGCGACCTGTCTGCCATTCTCACCCAGGCAGCGTCTCACGTTCCCACCTGTGAGGCCTCCCGTCGGACAGGTGAGTCTACCCCACAGGGTGAGTTCGTCCGGGGTGCCTCCGGGGTGGGACCGTCGCTGGCCACCATTGACCCGGCCATCATTGACCCGGCCATCATTGCTGTCGGGCCTGTAGCCTCTACGCCTGCCCTGCTTGCGCTTGCCACGACCGTCTCGCATGCGCCTGCCGCGCCTGCCTCACCCGCGCCCACCGCGACTGCCTCGCCCGCGCCTGCCGCGACTGCCTCGCCCGCACCTGCAGCGCCTGCTTCGTCCGCACCTGCAACGCCTGCTTCGCCCGCACCTGCAGCGGCTGCTTCGCCCGCACCTACAGCGCCTGCTTCGCCCGCACCTGCAGCGCCTGCTTCGCCTGCCGAGGCTGCACCTGCCGCCTCTTCGCCTGCGGCGCCTGCCTCACCCGCGCCCGCCGCGACTGTCTCGCCCGCGCCTGTCGCGCCTGTCTCACCCACGCCTGCAGCGTCTCCAGAGACAGCACCTGCCCTCCCTGTGCCAGAACCGTCGGTCAACTCAGACTCGGGCTACTCCCGTGGACCAGGTGGGCGTCTCCGCCCACTGTCCTCACGAGCACCTTCGACTGTGGTTGCGCCACCCAGACGACGCACGCGCAGCGTGCACAGTGGTGACCCTGGCACAAAGGCTCTCGGCCTAAGTGTCCAAGGCACCTACACGGAGGTGCACCCAGCTTGTCCCATTGGGCACCAGCTGATCGTTGACGAGCACGAGGCTGCACACGCAGCTGCCGCTGACCTAGTTGCGGTCCGTCCGACCCATGAGGCATGTGTCCTGGCCACCCGGAGCTCCCCTTTGACGGTCCCTGATCCAGACACGTTAAAGGAGGCTCTCTCAGGAGAGGATGCTGAGCAGTGGCGGGCCGCCTGTGAGGACGAGCTCAGGGCCATCCGGGAGCACGGAGTCATTGAGTTGGTCGACCGTCCTGAGGGACGGAAGGTCGTGCAGGCCAAGTGGGTCTTCCGCAAGAAGGTGAAGCCTGACGGCTCACTGGACCGCTATAAGGCCCGCTTGATTGCCAAGGGATTCTCTCAGGTTGAGGGGATCGACTTCACTGACACCTTTGCCCCTGTTGGCCGCATGACCACAGCTCGCGCGCTGCTTGGTGTGGTNGCTCACCATGACTGGGAGCTGCACCAGATGGATGTGAACAATGCGTTCCTCCACGGCACCTTGGAGGAGGAGATCTACATGGTCTAGCCACCTGGGTTTGAGGTCGAGGGCAACAAGGTCTGGCGCTTGCGCAAGACCTTGTATGACCTGAAGCAGTCGCCTTGGTGCTGGAACCGAGAGATCACTCGCACCCTCACTCAGGCCGAGTACGTCCAGAGTGATGCCGACCCATCACTTTTCATCCGACGGACAGCCGAGCACCTCACTACCTTTCTGGTGTATGTGGACGATCTCCTGATTGCGTCTCCTTCACTGGAGGCCGTGAAGGAGACCAAGGCGGTCCTGCAGGCCGCCTACAGGATGAAGGACCTTGGTCCAGCGGCTGTTTTCCTCGGGATGGAGATTGTGCGTGATCGTTGTCGACGGACACTCCTCCTCCATCAGGCACGATATGCACAGGTTGTGGGGGAGCGGTTTGCTGACCTCCTTGGCGCTGTTCCCGCCGCCTCGTCACCCATCACTCCCGACGGGCAGGACGCCCTGAAGGTGACAGACCCAGCCGATCTGGGCGAGACTGTGGACGTGACCCTGTACTTGCGCATCATTGGCTCACTGATGTACTTGGCCACGACCACGCGTCCCGACATTGTGTTCGCTGTCAACCTACTCGCACACTTCAGTGAGTCCCCTCGGGCTCGCGCTCTGCACGCAGCTTTGCGAGTCGTCCGGTACGTGGTCTCCACACCGTATCACGGTCTCTGCTTTCAACGACAGTGCTCGGTTGTGGTAGATGGCTACACCGACAGCGACTGGGCATGGAGTCCTGATGGACGTAGCCGCACGGGTTACGTGTTCCTGCTTGGTGGCACCGTTGTGTCTTGGCGCAACGGAAAGTAGGGGTGCATTGCTCGCAGCTCCTCAGAGGCTGAGTATGTTGCTCTGGGCGCTGGCGCCGCTGAGGCGGTGTGGCTGCAACGGTTGTTCCAGTGCTTGGGTTAGTGCGTGCCTACCATCATCCTTCGATCCGACAACCAGAGTGCTCTCGCGATCGCTGAGAACTCTGGTGTGTTCCACGCACGCACGAAGCACATCGCTGTCGAGTATCATTTCGTGCGCGATCTGGTGGAGCGGCAGTTGATCTCCATCGTCTGGGTGGGCACAGACTTGCAGCGCGCTGACTTCCTGACCAAGGCACTGGCACGTGGGAAGTTCCTCGGGGCTGTTCGTTCCGTTGGATTGCGACCCCTGACCGAGAGTGGGTGATTGTCCGGGTCCCTGTTGAGCACTCTGTGTTGCACCGGCACGCGTTCTGCATGTGTATGGACATGCGTACCATCGGGTCATGGGGGAGTGTTGTGATGTTGTCATTCATACACAGTTGTACAGTTGGTTGTGACCACTCGGCCGTGTCCATGCTCGTGCAGGTCCTTGAGGCGGACCCAGCTGGGGACAGAGTTCCCTGAGGTGATGCTCCACCCGCTGGAGGCAGCCTGGCAGCCTACCCAATGTACTAGAGGGCTCCCACAGCCCACGGACTACGTTTGGAGGTCTTCAGGATTTTCTCGGTGGACAGCCCTGCCAGGCTGATTTACATGTTTGTTTTCTTACACTCTCCGGCTGTTCCCGGACGTAGGCGTGTGAACAGTCGTTGTGTTTGTCTTTTTGTCGTGCATCCGTAGGATCAGACGGCGCTCCGTTTGGACGCTTGTGCGCAGAATCATGGCCAAAACAGTGGTTTTGGGCCGGTTCAGGTTTGACAAGCACCGCCGTGTGTGCCACCCGCCGTGAGCCACGGCGGCTATTCATGTTGTGGATCTGTCATTTGTTATCCCTCTCTGCATTAACTTCAGTTGAAGCTTGAGATACAAGTGCACGTGTCTCTCCCTACCCTTGTTGTCCCTTGCATGACCTGTGTGTCAACCAGCCAGACCCGTGCTGTCAGGCTAGCAAGCAGAAAGGCTAGGAAGCTTCCTGGAATCTTCTCAATGCAGACCCATGCAAAAATGAACATGAGCTCTGTGTGTGAGTGCGATACAAGACGGCAAGAATTTGTCTAAGTCTGGAACGCTGAATATAAAGAACAAGGAGAGTTTACAAATGAGCCCCTAGCGGGCTTATATAGGGGCGCCGGCAGCTAACCGCACCGTGCCCCGTCACCCCTGCTGAACCCAAATGAGTCAACAAGGAGAACACACTGCATACACCACAAGAGTAACAAAGGTGGTCTCCTCGAGGCACCGGAACAACTCTCCGAGTGCCCGGGTCTCGACCACCGAGAAAATATGAGCAGTGCCAAAACATCTCAGAATCAACGTCCAGACATCACAGACGGTTTTCCGAACATCGGAAGCCCCACAATAGCCATCGGGCCTCCTCGTTGCACCGATACAGTCAACCAGGTGCGCGGGTCTGAACCCACCGAGAAAACTCTCCTACCTCCTGACAAGCCCACATGGCTGCCGGAACGCATCGACCGCGTCTCGCCGGCGCTGTCACAGGTGTTGGAGAAGTCTCGGTGCAGTCCGGAGGCCCGTCGTGTCGTCAGGCCCTCCTCTGCCATATACCCCAAATGTGGGTATATCGGTAAACTAGTAGTGTCGGTCGTGACGGGTGGAAGCCACACAAACCAACACTCCCTCTGGCTGACATAGCCGTCCACGCTAGAACGAATGAGCGAAGGCATGGAAAAACAATGCATGGCAAGCCATAACATGCATGAGTCAACTCGCACATACACACACACACACACACACACACACATACACTCGTCTGCTATCCATCTAGGGTCTCCCTGGACACTGGCACAGCCCACCAAGTGTTTGGGTCTCGACCCTGAGAGGAGTGATGCACACGCACACATACACATGTCATGCACATGTCAGATGACAAGATGGTCTCCTTGTGACACTGGCGGTACCAGGGTCCGGGTCTCGACCAGTACGAGCAATCCAACTCAATAGTATCATCATCCAAACACAGGATCAAGGGAGGATCTCCTCGTAACACGGGTGCGATGCACCACGTGTCCGGGTCTCGACCAACAGCTCGCATGCACATGCCACACACAGTTAGCGACACACTAAGACACACGATCACATGGTCTCCTCGTGACACTGGTGCAATGCACCAAGTGTCCTTGTCTCGACCAACAGTGTGCTACCATCTATATGCAGCTGTGCAGGCACGTAGCGTGAGGCACATGCGGGATGCTGTAGATGCTCACAATAGAGCATGGACCTCGCCATGCATCTCCCATGACGTCGCGTCAGGTCGAGGTCCACACAACACTCCCCCTGGGCAGATGAACCTGGCAGCGATGTCCTCGATGGAGATGCTGATGTCGTAGCTGAACAGATCCTGGGCGATGAGTAATGTGGTGTATCCATCATGTAGAGACAACTCCCCCTGTCACCTGCGAGTCGACTCCCTCCCTCAAAGACAAAGTGGTGTCTCCGACTACAACTCCTCACGTGAATCTGCATCACTTGGGGTATACCAGTCCTTGTGTGACTGCCAAGGGTCCCAACTCACAGTCTCTCCTGCCTCCGCACTGCCGCGATGCATCTGTGTGCGCCGGAGGAACGGGAATGGGCGAGCAGTATGCGTGCGTGGATGAAGTGCCGGAGCTGGCATCCGATACGGGATAGCATACCCTGAGACACAAGGGTGTACTGCCAGAAGAGGAAAGCTGGAGTGACGAACCGGATCACCACTCATGGATGAAGATGAAGATGGGGCAGTTGAGTCAGGTGGATGAAGGTGCGTGATGGTAGCAGAAGAAGGAGGAGCGATGATGGGGTCGATAGGAGCCGGGATGGCGGAAGCCGAAGGCACGCTCAGCATCACTGTTGCTACCAGAAGGCTCCTGCCGGTACAAGTGATGCTGCCCTCCTCTGAGAATCGCTCACGCGCTGCCATCATCTCCCGCTGTAGCATGACTACACGCTCCTACAGATCAGCATAATCTGCCTCGGACATGTCGAGGTGGCCCATGTCGACCTGGTGTAGAATAAACTCTGCCTCACTGGATGCTATAGATGTAGACTCCAAAACTCGTGAGTACAGTGCCATCTGCATCACTGCTGCTGAAGACGATAGAACTGGTGCTGCTGCATCCTCCTGGGGGTCAACCAAGCTCGTAATGTACTGAGACGCTAGAACATCAGATGCAGCTGCAGGTGTTACATACACATCACAGCTCGTGTCTGTCATGCAAGGAGTGAGCGGTCGCATGCCGAGAGAGAAGGAGATGGAGAAGGAGGAGTCGTCAGAGTCCTTAGAGCATGTGGAAACATCATCCGTGTAGGTACTACCACTCTCGGCGTCGATGTGATCGGTAGGGTCACCAACAGGTGAAACCGAGGGGGCAAAACTCAGCTCCTGCTGACAAGGTGACTCCATCTACATGTATGGATCTGCTCCGATATCCTCGACTGCCGCCGTAATGGACACAGGTGTACAGGGCTCCGGCTCAATAATGTCCGTCAAGGCGACCAAGAAGCGCAGCTGATGCTCACGCACTGTCTCGCCAGGAAGGCTGGTTGCTACCACCTGCTCGATGATAAAGTGAGGACCATCATCTGACTCCGTCATGTATGTCACTGCTCCATGTGTACGGGAACCTGGACGACTCCTCACACTAAAGCTGGTCCTAAGGCAGCGCATATGAGGCGATGGAGCCCGCTGTGTCTGCTGTAGCATATGTCCCGGCGACATCTCTGAGAACTGCTGCTCTCAAGAACGCCTCAACCTCTAACAGACCAGCCGATCGACTCTGCTCATGTACAGCGACCGCTGTCGGGCTAGTATGAGTCCCGTGCGCCAACGCCCCCAGAAATCCGTATGGGACATCCCGATCCGCACAATACTCCTCTGCTGCCGCCAGGTCGCTACTGATCAGAGCCACGAGTGGGATCACCAAGGCACGTGACACCTGCCCTCCTCGTGATGCAACCTGCTATTGCAAAATTTCTGGCTGCTGCCCTAGCGTAGATGTCGACCTTGATGACATGCAAGTCCCAAGTACTCCAACATCCGTTGGACTCGTGAGTCGTTTGCACACTCTCCCCCAAAAGTCCTGGGCCTCCAATGGACGGAGCCGTGAGTGGCACCGTCTAGGGACGCCGTGCCTGCACTCCTCCTGAGGTAACCTGCTGCTGAAGAACGTCCGGCTCCTTTCTCAGCGTGGATGTCGATCTCGATGACACGCAAATCTCCTGCACTGGAACCTCCGTCGGGCTCGTGTGAGCCTGCTGCACAAACTCCGCCAAAAGTCCGCAACAGGCATCCTGATCCGTACAAGACCCATGTGCCACCGCCGAGCCGCCACTGGTAGGAGCCCCGAGTGGCACCACCGAGGGACGCCGGGCCTGCACTCCTCTTGACGCAACCTGCTGCTGTAGAAGATCTGGATCCAGCCTGGACGTGGAAGTTGAGCTTGATGATACGCAAGTCTGCACCATGACCTCCATGGCCGGATCAGACTCCACGTCATGTACTGCCACCCTGTCATCTGCATCTGCCTCGGCTGACGCTAAGGCATGGCGGGACGACGGGGGTGCAGCTACTGTCGCTATGGGCATAGGCACTGTCTGATGACCACACTCCCCCTCAACAGGTTTAGCAATGGAAGCCGAGGAGGTGGAGGATGTATCGAAACCGGCGCGAGCACGGCGTGCGGAGCGCTGACGGCGACGTCGCGGGGCCACTCGACTGGAACGACTGCATGAAGACATGTCATCGCGAGGTGGCGTCGTGGTCGCAACAGAGTGGAGGATCGAAAGGATGGTGGCAGCCTGAGACTCGCTGGCAGATGGGGCTGAAGGTACACCATCGGATGAGGAAGGAGGAGAGGATGGAGGAGATGTGATCGAAGAGGCCATCGATGAACGAGTAGCAGAAGCATGCTCAATGACAACAAGGTCACAGAGCCGCTGCACCGTCTACCGGAGGCCGTGGATCTCAGCGAATATGCTCGCCAGAGGTCCAGCTAGGGGATCTACCAACGCCGGCAGATCCGTATGCTGTGGAGGACACATGCTCGGACGAGGCTATAACCAAGGTGGATGCCAGCCGGGAGGGCGAATCCAACAGCGACGCCAACCATGACGTCCATCACCATAGTAGTAGTAGGCGAATGCGCACGGCGCCTGCTCAGATGTCCGCACACTCATCTCGTGCGATGGACGATGGATAGGTACCGAGGGCGCCTACTCCCGGTGGTAAACACCAAGCCACGGGAGAGAATGAGGCCCGTAGGTACTATCAATCCTGGAGGTCACGTCATCCGGGTCAGCAAATGTGACCAGACGGGAAGAGCTGCACTACCACAGCACACTCGGAGACGAGAGTCTGACTAGCCGCGGCGACCAATGCTGCTGCCACGAATGGAGCGAAGACTGCTCCAATACGAGAAGGGGTGGCGGCTGCAGGTGTGGCTCCTACTCCAAGCGATAGACGACCCAACCCTCGGAGACGGTAAGACTTCAATCCGCCGTCGATCCCACGGGGTGAAGTGCGCGCACCAATCCACGGGCCCCAGGGAGACGCCAGTCCAGGACACGTCTCGAAGTGGAAATAGCCGCTGACGCACAAGCCGTCGTCAGTGGGGAAGGACAAAGTAGAAACGTAGCTGTAACTGCCCCTCACTAAGTAGTCGTTACAACTCCACCCGCCACCGCTATGGCTGCGACGAAAGCTGCTGCTGCTGGGGCGGTAGTATTTGGACGATTCCCCCTTTTTAAGTGTGTCGTGTCCGCACCCACCACCCCCCATTTTTTTTCCTTGTGATCCCCTCTGCTCGCCTTCAGCCCTCGTTTTTTTTTCTTCTTTTCTCTTGTCCACTCGTTGAAAGGCGTACCCCTTTCCGTGTTTTTACTACTCGTCCCCCCTCTTTTTTCTCGATTACCCGGATGGTGGGCGAATGGAGAAAATAAGGAGGGGGGGGAGTGTCCAGCTTGTCCGGTACTCCCTCCCGTGCACAATCTCTCGCTCGCTCAGCGAGCGAGCGAGCAAGCGAGTGGGCGTGTGGGGGGGAGGAGGGAGCGAAGGGCGAGGGGGGGGGTCCTTTCCGCCCCTCTGACCCGACCCCTCCGTCGGTCGGCCGACGGGGCCGACGGGGCCGACAGGGCCCAGGGGGCCCGCGAGGCCGACGGGCCCTCTCCGAAGGGCCCCTCGGAGGGGCTCAGCAGGGCCCTCCGAGGGCCCCCCTTGAGAAGGGGAGATAGGAGGGAGAGGGGGGGGGGCAAACGGGGTCGACAGGCCCCCTCAGAGCCCCCCCCCCTTTAGAGGAGGGTTGCGAGGCCCTCCTCGCAGCGGCAGCAACAGCTACAGCAGCAGGTGCAGATGCTACGGATGTTGCTGCTGCTGCTGCTTTAGCTACTGCTGTTGCTGTTGTTGCTGCTGCTATTGCTGCTGCTGTTGCTCTGCGCAACAACTGCTATTGCTGCTCTACGCAGCAGCTGCTGCTGCTTGCTGCTGCTGATCTGCTGCTGCTTGCTGCTACTGATCTGCTGCTGCCCTCCTTGTTTTTCTCTTTTTTCTTTTTCTTTTTGCTTTCTCTCTGCACGCTGTTGCACGCTGCTGCTACTGCTACTACTGATGCCGCCGCTGCTGATACTGCTGGTGCTGCTGCTGCTGCAGCTGTGGCTACTACAGCTGCCGCTGCTGCTGCTGCTGTTGCTACTGCTGCGTAGCTGGTTGCTGCTGCACGCTGCTGCTTCTACTCGCTGCCGCTTGTGCACGCTGCTCCTGCCAACGCGTGCTACTACTGCTAATGGTGTTGCTGCCGCAGTCGCTAGTGCTGCTCTGCTCGGCTCACCGCCCCTGTGGCGTTCACGTGCAGTCGTTTTGCGCTCCCTCACGGTGCTGCCGGCGTGGCACCACGTGGCACGTTCTCTTTGCGTTCCGCCCACTGCTGCTGCTTCTGCTACTCACACGCCCCCCTGTGCTCTGATACCAAATTGGAAATAATTTTAGGGCATGCATGCCCATGTAAAAATGAACATGAGCTCTGTGTGTGAGTGGGATACAAGACGGCAAGAATTTGGCTATGTCTGGAATGCTGAATATAAAGAACAAGGAGAGTTTACAAATGAGCCCCTAGCGGGCTTATATAGGGGCGTCGGCAGCTAACCGCACCGGGCCCCGTCACCCCTGCTGAACCCAAATGAGTCAACAGGGAGAACACATTGCATACACCACGAGAGTAACGAAGGTGGTCTCCTCGAGGCACCGGAACAACTCTCCGAGTGCCCCGGTCTCGACCACCGAGAATATATGAGCAGTGCCAAAACATCTTGGAATCAACGTCCAGACATCATAGACCAATTTCCGAACATCGGAAGCCCCACAATAGCCATCGGGTCTCCTC
>SZWC01000825.1:88884-101039 GCA_023375785.1 Penium margaritaceum
GCAACAAGACCGAGCACAACGGAGTCACTACGAGGACAGGTCATGTGATGGGTGGTACCAGAGTCAATAATCCAGGTGCCACTCGGCTCACATCCATTCTTTGACACTGAGCAACATGCCACAAAACACTCTACCTCTCATGGATGCTCAATAGAGGACTTAGGACAACAATGAACAGCACGGATGTGTGACTCGTCAAGCTAGTCGGTGCTATCCGGTCCATCCTCATCGCAAGTCGACTCAGCCCCACCACAAGCATCATCACGGGCAACACATGTAGTAAGACAAGCTGCCTCGGGACCACTCGGCTATGAGAATACACTTGCACCTCCCTGAGTACGAAGCGCCAGCAGCTGACAAAGCTCCGCGATTGTTCGATCCTGAGGGTCCACATCACCACTGTTGCCTGGTGAAACGGATGTGTTTGCTGCAGATGTGGTCGCGGCGCGCCCTGTCCGTGTGTCACTCAAGAAAATTCATTGCGTGTGCGTCACTTGAAGGCCGCGCATGATCCTAGTCAAGTCAAGGGATTGCTCACACTCTGTGTAGCGATGAGCGCCTCCACAGTTGTAGTAATGGACAGAACATCCACTACCACTACTCGCCGGTTGCTAATACTACTTCTACTGCCCCTTCTCGCATCGCCTCTTCCCCTTCTTCCCATGTGTGGCCACTGCAACACCTTGAGTGTGGCCGCTTGGGGTAGAGGAGGAGGAGGAGGAGGAGGAAGCAATGAAGGTGGGACTGGTGAGCTGGGACAAAGGCATGGGAGGGGTCACAGTCACTACTGTAACAAGTGGACTCTGCAGAAGGGCGATGGCAGCCTCATGAGCCAATGTGGCATGGATGAAGTAGCGATGAGTCCAAGGAAGCAGTTGTAGTGACTCTGACAACTCAGAGAGAGCCACACGGTCGAAGCCCGTAAAGAGCTTCACCTAGTCCAAATGCGTCCCCATCATGATGGTGTCGAGTGCCCTCAACTGCGTCCCGCCACCGATCCCAAGGCGCGTGTAAAGACGCATTGCGCGCCTCAAGTAGTTAGTTGCAAGCTCCGTGGGACCCTGACAGAGGGAGTGAAACTCATGGATTCAGATAGCCCTCGTGGCATGGGTCTCCGCAGCAAGAATTGTTGGGGCCCGCTCCCAGCCCTAATGCGGATCTGCTCTAGTTCCGGTCCCGATCTCACCGAGGAAGGATCGAAAGTCGACCACAGTCTCCGGCGGCATGGTGTAAAGAAGACTGCGCATCGCTCTTGCTACTATCTGGACCTGGTGAGCGTCGCCGGTCTGGTACTAGCTGTGGTAGTACGGCCAGACACCCTCAAAATTGGCCCACACATGAAGTAAGGTCTCCCAGCAATCAAAGCCCTTGTCGCTATTGAACGGGGTGGAGGTATCTCAAAGTCCGTTGGTTGCTGTTCCGTGGGGAGGGCGACCTGAGGCTCGGGCAACAGTGGACGGGGTATGGGGAGCCCACCAGTGAGGGAAACACCGCCAAAAGTGAACAATTCTGAACAACGTGGCTCATCCTGACGGCGAGAAGGTGGCGGAGTGACGGGCTGCAACCCCAGGCGTTACTCACGGATGGGTTCCTCAAGCACACAAAGCTCGTGCTCGCATGAGTCATCCTCTATCTCCTCATCCCAGGTGTCAACCTGTGATAAGTGGTGCTGAGGCCGCGGCACTGTATAGGATGTGGACTACTGAGTAGACGGTGTAGCTCAAGTAGATCCTCCACCTGGCTACTGTGAGACCCCCGAACGACCCCGCAGTAACTCTGTGATCTCTTGTAACACGTCAAACTGCCGCTGCTGCTGCCGGTGCATCTTGTCCTGCGACCGACAAAGCTCATCAATTGTGAGAGACTGTGACCGTGAACTCATAACGTCCAAAGAGGAGGACGAGGAGGGATCAANTGAGTCATCCTCTATCTCCTCATCCCAGGTGTCAACCTGTGATAAGTGGTGCTGAGGCCGCGGCACTGTATAGGATGTGGACTACTGAGTAGACGGTGTAGCTCAAGTAGATCCTCCACCTGGCTACTGTGAGACCCCCGAACGACCCCGCAGTAACTCTGTGATCTCTTGTAACACGTCAAACTGCCGCTGCTGCTGCCGGTGCATCTTGTCCTGCGACCGACAAAGCTCATCGATCGCGAGAGACTGTGACCGTGGACTCATAACGTCCGAAGAGGAGGACGAGGAGGGATCAATCAGCCATTTGCCCTTGTTACGGACCGGCGCCATCGCAATGTTCAGTATGGGGTTGAACGTAGAAAAATGATGCAAACAAGAAACTGACAACGTTTATGGAGGATTAGAAACATTGAGAAAAATGATGTTTTGACCCCAAATCATCGGCTGTACTGACGTCAGTACAGCCGATGATGACATCAGCGTTTTTTACGCTAGCGGAAAAAAACGTTTTCGATTTTTTTTCGCTCGCGTGTTTTATGGCAGCGACTTTTCTTCTTTTTTGGAGGTCATGCAAACTCTGCGTGACCGGTGGGGATGATCTCGTCATCCCCTCCTTGCGGTTGTACAGGGGCTACGTAGACCTGTGCAATGCCCCATAGGCTTACGCAGTGTTGCGCAATTTCTATGCAACTACGTAGTACTCTTATGCAACAGCTGTGCAACAACTACAGGTGCGTTGTAGTAGCCGCTGCTGCTACTACAGTGTTGTTGTTGCCGTTGTTGCTGTTATCATGAAAGTAGCTACAATGTTGCTACTGTGATGTTGCTGCTTTTCCTACTGCTGCGATACTGTTGTTGCTTGCTACTAGAAGCTGCTGTTACCACTGCACAGTACCATTGCTCACTACTGCCGCCGAAAGCTGCTGCTACAAGCTGCTACTCCTTTTTCTCTGTGTATAGGCTGCCAGCCAGACACGGCTGTTGTTCCCACCCGGTGCTGCTACTGTTGACCGGCGTGGCTGCTAGAGCTCATCACTACCACAATTCCTCTTGCTACGGTGGTGGCGGTTGCGTGGTGACATCGCTGCTGCTAACGTCGGCTACGATGGGTCTCAGGGTGTGGTGGCGGCGGTGGCTCTCACTACTGCTGCCGGTGCTGTGCCTCTACGTCGCAGCTCAGCGAGAGGGGTCTTACTGTTTTGATACCATGATAAATTGCTAGTAAGCTTCCTAATTTTGCTACTGTTGACGTGGCGACACTGTCCTGTTAGCTCGTGCATAAACAAGCTAGTAGGTGCAAGAAACAGCAAGGAACACGCTAGGGAGACGCGTTAAGTTACATAAGCTCCAATAACTTAGTAATGCAGAGAGAAATGACAACTGATAATCACAGTGCATGAATAACTGCCGCGAGACACTGCGAGTGATGCACACGGCCGTGTCAGATTGCTCTAAAATAGGCTCAACACAACTGTTTTGGCCGAAACTCTACGCACATGCATCCAAACGCAACACCGTTGAAACCTAGAGATGCAGAATCTCTAGAAGCCGGACGCTACGACTGGTCACACGCACAAGTCCGGCTTTAATCGGTGGACAGACAATGTAGAACATGTAAATCAGGCGCGAGAGCGAGTCCACTGAGAAAACTCTAGCGTCTGTAGAAAAACTAAAGAGTACCCCAGCAAGCACCCGAGACGTCGTGGCAGCTGTCTCGCAGCTCCTTGTGGATGGAGCTACCACCCGTCGGTGCTCCGGTGTCAGCTGGGCCCGCATCAGGGATCGGCACGAGGATGGACACGGCCAAGTGGTCAGAGTAAGCTGTACAAACAGATGGTATAAACTCACATCACAACACATGGGAGCACTAGGACAACCTCAGAGACGTCGATCATTTTATCGATGGCTACTATCGTCGTCTCCGGGCCACAAATGTAAGTGTGCCGGGACGTCGTGGTTGAAAAGGGTAATAGTGTTTTGTATGAGACGTACACGAGTCGCTAAGCTTCAAGAGTGGACGTTGCTGTTATTACACAAAGAGAGCATCATGTCGCGAGGACCTTGATATTCACCCCGCGAGTTGAGGGCAAACTTGCCAATTTCCCCGCCCCCAGTGGATGTAACGGGTCGAGTCCCCAGCTCCTCCTCTGAAGTCGTTGTTGGAGTTCACAGAATGGCGTTCTCAGTCCATGTCAAGGGTTTACCCCCTTCGCAGGACTGAGGGGCAATCGTCATCAATGACGCACAGCAGGGAGACTCAAATGTTTTGAGTCTCCGGAGGCCCATTTCCGTTCTTAATCTTACCCCTGGTTTTGGGACCCACACCGGGGGTTTTTGCCTCGAACTCGTGTGTTCGCACAAGTTAATCCGTTATGTTGAAGTTCGTCGCAAATGAACTTCGATTTTATGTTTTGACGTTCTAACATAAAATCATCGCGTGAGAGGCACGCTGGCAATTTCACGCCAGATCCTCTCGTCTCTCGTCCCTCGTCCCCCTCCCTCGTCCTCACTTGCTTGCGAGGAGGGCAAGCGGGGGCAAGGGCACGAGGCCAGGAGGCCTCGCCCTTGAGGCCCTCAGCCGCCGATCGGGTTGAGGCCACGATCGGCGGCTGGCGGCTCGCCGGCCAGTGGCCAGCCGGTCGCTTGGCCGCCGGCCGGCCCTCCAGCCGGCCGCCGGCCAACAAAATTCTGGCCGCCTGGCAGCTCTCGCTAACGCAAGGGGTGGTGGGCCCTCCCTCTAGCAAGGAGGGAGGGCCGAACAGGCCCTCCCCCTACATTTCTCCCAACTTATCATGAACCGTCTCGGTTCATGAACAACAAGCAGGATTGTGAGTTAGTGAGTCCTCAACATTGTGAAAGAAAGTAAAAAATTTCAATCACCAGCTAGACATGAGCACGTGCATGGTACTTGGACCTAAGCTACAGCTTGAAGGTTAGCATGGCTAGAGGCCTCCCCCTTTAGGTCGTAGCGTCCGCGCAACAATGATGTTGGGCGTCCCCAACCTCCCATGGTCGCTGTCCATGAATGCTGCCTTCTCGAAGTGTTGTTCACTTTTTTCCGCGTTCAAGTGGTACCTCCTGCCACGCGTCAATCTGTGCAAGCTGCAAGCTTGCTCCAGCACTCGTTAACCACCCCTATGGAAAACCGAGATTTGGGCTCCCATGAATCATGTTTAGGTCCACAACCAGCCCAATGAAGGAGGTAATCCCTAACAATGCGCGGCCGAAGAGTATGCTCTCGGTGCAGGAGTAGGCGAAGGACCTTGTATTGGCCTTCGGCAACAAGGACTGCTGGAGTTGGCTGAATGGTTCCATCTACCGCGTATAGAGCCAGAAGGTACACATGAAACACATCATGTATCATCATACTCGGCGGAAGCAGCAATCGGTATGCCACTAGCCCGATGTGTGCCACAATGGGAAACGGCCTAATCCACTTCGGTAGAAGTCTTCTTGTCCCTGGCGACTTCAGCCGAAGATTTTTAGTGCTAAGCAGCACTTTTTCTACAATGTCAAACATTACCTCCCAACGACCTTTGTTGGCATATGCCTTTTGTCACTGCCAAGCTTCTTGAAGGTGACCCTTTGCCTCCTATAACAAGGAGTTGATGCGCTCGGCAAAGGCTTGAGCAGAAGGAACCTGCCCTTCTGTACTCCCACTCTTCACCAATGAAGAGGGTACCACTGGATGCCGACCACTATTCAACACAAACGATGTGAACTGTGTGGAATCCTTCACCGAATTGTTCACCGTAAACTTTACTGGTGCTAGGAATTCGTCCCAATCATGCATGGCAGGGATCCACGTACATGCGGAGCATGTGTTCCAGAGTGCGATTCATGCGCTCTGTTTGTCCATCAGTTTGAGGGTGAAATGCTTTCAACATTTACGACTAACTGTCAAAGTACTCGTGCATCTTTTGCCGGAACCTACCTGTGAATCTTCGATCTCGATCGGAGATAATGCGCAACGGCAAGCCGTGGTACTTTACGACACCCTCAAAGAAGAGACGAGCGGTCTCCTCTGTGTTCACGTCCGTGGTTGTAGGAATGAAGTGTCTCATCTTCGTCAATAGATCCACAACCACTAGTATTGCATCGTGGCCACGGGCCGTGTCCGGAAGACTAATAATGAAGTCCATGCTGACGCACTCCCATGGAGGCCCAGGAATGGGAAGTTGTTGGAGGAGTCCAGCACACTTCTTATTACTAGCTTTATTTCGAAGACATGGGTCGCTTGTCATGCAATACTTACGGACATCGACACTCCATCGTGGCCACCAATAGTGGTCCGAGAGTGCCTGTCCGGTCTTTTGGGGTCCTACGTGACCTGCGACCGGCGGGTCCTGGGACTGGGAGATAACCTTTGCTCGAAGGTCTCCCGAGTCGAGCACAACAACTTGTTCTCCGTGCTAGAAGATTCCTGCGGCCTCCACCAAGCCGTACTTGTCCAAAATCTGAGAGTCTTGAAACCAAGAATCCACACAGTATCCCATGCAAATCCTATGTACAAAACCGTTGTAATGAATTATCTCTCGTATTGGTTGTCGCAGAGGTGTAGGGGAATGTGGTGATTGTACTCTTGCTGTTGCAATGGCCATAAAACACCCACTAACCTTGGTGGTTGCTTTAACTTCCATAGGCTGTCGGCTCAGTGGATTGGTCACATTGATGCATCCTGGTCAATATTCCCATGTGAATGAGAATCAACTCAGGTATTCACTCCAACGTGCCTATCGTCTTGACATGTTCTGTTGCGTTTTGAAAAACACCAATGGATTATGGTCGGACATGACCGTCACACTCCCTTCAGTACCCTCGAGGTAGCAACGCCATATCTTGAAAACATGTACTACCGCAAGGAGCTCTTGATCCCCAGTTGTGTACCGCGTTCTGGTAGGGATGAGCTTCGGGCTCTCATACGTACTTGAGTGACCGTTCTGCATGAAAACGGCTCCGATTCCTACTACCAACGTATTACATTGAACCTCCCACGGTTGCGATGGATCCGGAAGAGCTAGGACGGACACTGTGGACAGAACCTCTTTGACTTTGAAAAATAGGTTCTCGCAATTAGATGTTCATTCCCAACGCACTTCTTTTCGCGTGAGCCTGGTTAGTGGTGCTACCAGGGTCGAATACCCTTGCATAGACCATCAAAAGTTGCTTGCAAGGCCGAGGAAAGACCGAATTTGCCCAACATTTTTGGGGCGTGGCCAATCCACAACGGCTTGGACCTTTCGTGGGTCGACACGGATGTCGTCCTTGCCGACGATGTATCCAAGGTATTCGAGCTCATCTTGTGCAAACTTGCACTTGTTCACTTTTGCATGGAACTTCGGTTCCTGAACGATTGCGAGAACTTCATGCAAATGTTCTATGTGCTCTTCCATTGATTTGGCAAAAACCAGGANAAGTAAACCAAGACAAACCGTCCGAGTTGCTTGGCGAACGTCTGGTTCATTTCTCCTTGGAAGGTTGCTGGGACATTTGTAAGCCCGAAGCATAACACTCGGAACTGATAGTGTCCCATGTGCATTCAAAATGTGGTTTTGGGCACATCATCTTCCTTGATGCGGATTTGATGGTACCCTTTATCCAAGGAAGAAAATGCTTTTGCGCCTTGGAGTTGGTCAAAGATGCCCTCAATCCGCGGTGAGGGGAATCGATTTTTCATCGTCACCTTGTTCAACGCCCGGTAATCCAAACACATGCGTAAACCACCATCCTTTTTGTTCACAAAAAGGATAGGCGCACCGTACGGTGAGCTACTGGGCTCAATCCACCCTTTTGCAAGGTACTCTTTGATTTGGCGTTTGACCTCTCACCTTTCTACTGAACTAAGGCGATACATGGGTCTGAAAGGAGGAGTCGTCTCTGGTTGCAGCGGAATCATGTGGCCCATGTGTCTTTCTGGTGGAAACCCAGCCGATGGGTCTTGGAATAAATCCGAGAACTCCGCCAATAGAGATTTGATCTCTTGTGGCGTGTCTTCCTTCATGTCGTCCTCCACTTTCTGTAGCTGAGCCAAGAAGTATGGACAACCTTGTGGAATACGTCTCTTGAACTACATCGCAGACAAGCTGGCATGGACTTTGAGTCGAGTCGGTGATAATTCCGTACTCGGAATCAACGTAAAGCTGCGCTGTCTTTTTTGGAGGATCAAACACTTTGATTCAAAGCACATTCGAGCCTTGTTCTCAAAGAGCCAGGGATCGCCTAGCACCACATCAAACGGGTCAAGAAGGTTGAGTATCTTCAACGTGACACTCTCTGTGTGTACCCTTGAGTACAATTTTTCGCTTTACAAGTACCGATCACGGGTATTGTACGGTTGTCATCGACAATAATTGCGCCATTCAATGGCTCATACTTCAGGCCAACCTGTCCGGTAAAGCCAAGGCTAACATAAGAGTCATCTCTTCTAGTGTCAGCAAGTACGTTCACGGGAGCACCAGCTAGGTGTCCTTTGAACTGCATCGTCATGTTGGCTCCACTCTTCCGAGTGAACGGGCTCGATGACGGCAAGTCGAGTTTGTGATAAACACGGAATTTGTACGACTTGCGTCACAAATCCCATGATTCACCCAATCGAGTCCACATCTTGTGGGCACGTGTGAATTCGGCTAGCACCTTCCAGTCTTTAAATTTGACGAGGTCGAAATCGTCGACTAAAGGTTCTGCGAACGTGATTGAACTCATTGCCTTGAGGGCGTTTGCTTCAATCACTGTATCAAACAACTCGTGCACAGTGGTCGGTGTCGCCACCACTAAGAATGTACGAGTTTGCATCTCGTCCGGAGATGCAAGGTTTACTGGGTAATGTCGGTTAGTAAGTGTAGAATGCGGTTCGATAAGAGGACAGAAGACAACATGGAAATTTGAACTCCTCAAAAACTTAAATTGTTTAGCATCCTCATCTGAAAACATGAACCCACACTCGTGATCCAGTTTTACCCCTGAATGGTCCCCGCTAACGTAACTCAAGGATGGGGAAAACACGCCCCACGCCCTTGTCCGTTGCCACGGCCGGGCCCATTGCCGCGACTGCGACCCTGTCCTTGGCCCTGTCCGCAGCCTTCTGTCGCACCATTCCCACGAGGTGCTGCTACTGCAGCTAACGCCGCGGCCTCTTGTCCACCAACGGTAGCCTCAGGGTACTGGGCCCTAAAGTGGCCCGGCTACATGCAGTTGTGGCAGAGCCCTTCGCGGAAGGATGCGTTACGACGCTCCCGCGCCGCTTGCAACTCCTCATTCTCGCGGCTGCGCTTGTTGTTGGGGCCCTTGTATCCACCAACCTTCTTGGCTGGAGGGTGTGCAGGCTGCTTGCCCTGGGCCCCGCCTCGCTGTCCACCTGACTTTCCTTCCCCTGCAGCGTTCATGCGCATGTCGAGGCCTTGCTATGCACGCGCGTTCAGCCGTGTATCAGAGTAGTGCTTCGGGTTCGCCGAATACACTTCGCTCATGTAGTCGTGTAACGCCCTCCAACTTGTCCAAGCTTGGCCAGTGGCTGTCGTGGTGGTCTTGTCCTTCAGCTTCTCGCTGGCAAGACCATCACGCAAGTACTCCAGCAGCATGCACTCCGGGTACTTGAAGGTCTGAGTCCCATCGCCCTCGGTGAAGCTTTTGGCTTCCTCCACGAGTGCGGAGAATTCGCTCAAGTAGGATTCGAGCAAGCTCCCAAGCTGTCTGAAGTCCTTGATCTTGTGGAAGGCGNCTCCTCATTCTCGCGGCTGCGCTTGTTGTTGGGGCCCTTGTATCCACCAACCTTCTTGGCTGGAGGGTGTGCAGGCTGCTTGCCCTGGGCCCCGCCTCGCTGTCCACCTGACTTTCCTTCCCCTGCAGCGTTCATGCGCATGTCGAGGCCTTGCTATGCACGCGCGTTCAGCCGTGTATCAGAGTAGTGCTTCGGGTTCGCCGAATACACTTCGCTCATGTAGTCGTGTAACGCCCTCCAACTTGTCCAAGCTTGGCCAGTGGCTGTCGTGGTGGTCTTGTCCTTCAGCTTCTCGCTGGCAAGACCATCACGCAAGTACTCCAGCAGCATGCACTCCGGGTACTTGAAGGTCTGAGTCCCATCGCCCTCGGTGAAGCTTTTGGCTTCCTCCACGAGTGCGGAGAATTCGCTCAAGTAGGATTCGAGCAAGCTCCCAAGCTGTCTGAAGTCCTTGATCTTGTGGAAGGCGCGCTACGCCTCCTTACGTTGGGTGCACTTCTTACGCATAATCGCGCAGAAGGCCTCCCACGACATGGGCTGCCACTCGAGGTGCGGCTGCTGCGTAGTCCGCTCCTTGACCACATACTTGAAGAGTTTGTCTTCAAGCCGTGTCGTGGCAAGGTCGCCCCACTGGTTGAGTGGAGCCTTGTGGACACGTAGCACATGCTCCATGCGATACAGCCTGTCGCTCAAGTTCACGCCCTTCCGGAAGATCTCTACACCGTGGAGGAAGGATGTGTTCATGGCGGACCCCAAAGTTGTCGATGTAGGCAAGTCGTCGCTGCCACCGGCAGTGGGATCCGCAGCTGCGGCACGTTGCACTTGCTGCTGCATCCCCACTAGGGTCATGCCATGGTCGCAATCCTTGTCGCCTTCGCCATCGTCGGTGTCGTGCTCTTTTTCGAGGTCCCCCTCTAGGAGATCCGCCTCCATTGGGTCATCCGTCGCATGGGGGTCGCCCAAGTGCGTGTCGACGTGCTCGTCGAGCACTTTTTCGGCCTCCGCACGCTTCTCGGCGTCGCCGAGGTTGGCGTCGGCTGCCTTAGGCTGTACGGTGGCCTTAGGAAGTACGGTTGCCTTAGGCGGTACGGTTGCCTTAGGCGGTACTATTGCCTTTGGGTTGGCAACCGTGCTCGCGCCGGGGGTTCCCAAAATTTGGAGTTCGCCGAGAACTCGTGGTGAGGCCATCACCACCTTGCCCTTCTCGGTCTTGGACGGTCCAGCACTTGCCATCTCATCGTTTGTCCAAGTAGCACTTCAAGGTGGTTGTGAGGATCACCCCACAACGAGGAGGAATCGCCTCCTAAGATGTTCCTCTCACGATTAGTGAGGCAATTACAAATTTGTTTTCTATTTTCCTAGGCCGCCAAGTCGGCACAACGTCGTGGGTTTTGAAACTAGTCTTCCTAAGACATGACTCACGGCAACTGGTAGCGACTTGATTCTAGGAAAACAGAAAGCTACAATACAAGGAATTGATAAGAAGTGTGAGTACCGCTCACAAAGCTAGGGCAAAGAATGAGAGAGGAATTACATAATTCCTAGCAACTCCTCCAATCTTTTTTCTAACTTCTTGTCTTCTTCTTGCCTTCTTGTCTTCCTTGGCCTCCTCTTGAGTTTTCTTTCCGCGTCTCGCTCCCCTTGGCGGCGTCTTCCTTGAGTCGGCGGCGTCGGGGAAGCCGCCAAAAGTCCTCAAGGTGTCATACTCCCTCTTTTTAGGGCTTCCTCAAGCTGTGAGAGTCCATGGCCTTGGGAAGAAGCACTGTCCCAATTTTTGGTTGAAGGAGGGAAGGAGGGAACCTTGAAAAGAGGGGAAAAACTTGGTGGTTTCGGGATCGGCACTCCCCACTCCGTCCCACAAAAATCCCTTAGGTCCTCTGGAGGTGATGAGGGACTGTGGAGAAGAAGCCCCAAAAACAGAGCTCTTCTCTAGCTTCCGAATGCACTTTACGGCGCTTCAAACGGTGAAGCATAGATGCCGTAATCCCTTCTGGCGTTTCTATTGCTGCTTCTAGCTGCCGGTGACGTTTTATCTATGTCGTAGCCACCGTTCCCGTCAAAATTCTTGGTCACGGGGGTCGTCTGGCTCTGAGAACCACTATAACGGGTCGAGTCTGCAGATCCTGCTCTGAAGTCGTCGTCAGAGTTCGCAAAATGGCGTTCTCAGTCCGCATCAGGGGTTTACCCTCTTTGCAGGACTGAGGGGCAATCGTCATCAACGACCCAGAGCAGGGAGACTCGAATACTTCGAGTCTTCGGAGGCCCATTTTTGTTTTCAACCATACCCCTTGTCTTGGGACCCAAACCGGGGGTTTTTACCTCGAACTCGTGTGTTCACACAAGTTATTTCGTTATGTTTATGTCGAAGTTCATCGCAAACGAACTTCGATTTTACGTTATGACATTTTGGCGTGAAATCGTCGCGTGCGAGGCACGTTGGCGATTTCGCGCCAGATCCTCTTGTCTCTTGTCCCTCATCCCCCTCCCTTGTCCTCGCTCGCTTGCTTGCGAGGAGGGCGAGCA
>SZWC01000825.1:145334-190623 GCA_023375785.1 Penium margaritaceum
CCCCCCCCCCCCTCTCTATCTCATTCTCTTTTTCCCTCTATCCCACTCTCTTACTTCAAATCTCAACGTCCTCTGAAATCTTTGTTTGACATGAAAAAGTTCAAATAAATGATTGCATAGTTATTGGAATTTTGTTAGCTCATATAGAGTGCTCTTAGAATAGACCGATATCAAGTCCATGGTTGACCAACAAGTGTCCATATGTATTCTCAACTATTTGTTCAGCATCTTTCTCGAAGTTTTCTAGCGAGCCGACCTATCCATGGAGTATTGTGAACTCAAATTTGGGGCGCGGTCACGAGTGACGGCCAGCAAGAATATCAAACATGACGGTGGCTCTCTGTGGTGGTTCCTGTCCACTTTAATTCATTAGGACCCTCTTTAATGCGAGGCAAACTGTATATGGGCCAGAACGCTTGATTAACGTGGAAAAGTGCAGTGAACAACTCTTTTGCATGCAATGCTTTCTCTGGTGTGTGATGTATTTTCCAACATTTTGTAGGTTTGAATGAGTAATTGAGCATACCATCAATCACGCTTATCTTTATGTACACGAGGAATGACAATGACTGCCACTGTTTCATGCAATCCTTGACTGTCACTGGTTATGAAACCCTGTTTTGCTCGACTGATCAGTCTTCCAGGTTAAAGTTGGTATCAAGTTTCATGTCCTCGATAGCCGCTTTTCTGGCTCGATATCTCAATACAAGTACCTAGTGACGAAAGTGGTGACTCCACATGGTTGGCTGGAGACTGATGAATGTCTGCCGATTTTATTCTATCTTGACAGTTACGTGTAGAATTATTTAAAACTTTGGTCGCTATCATTCGATCGAAACAATGATAAGACGACTTTATCTACGGTTTGAGTTTTTCATTAGGCTGAGAGACTCGAAAGTGTCTATCCCTTAACGTATCAGTCAAACCACATCTTCTTTCTTATGACAGGCCAAGAATCATCAGCTTAATATGGTCCGTCCCAAGGGCATGGAGCAAAAAAAGAATCAAACCCACTAGTTGTGAGTTCCAAGGACATTGTTTCGTGATCAACTGCTTGCCATGTTGGATAGTCTCATGACCACCATCTTTGATTAAAATATTTTGAGCAACAAATCATCTACATCTTTGAAACTAAGTGATGTTTTCCTTATGTTGAGAAATACATCATTCTGCTTTGAAGGGCTGACATTGCTGGACATCCAGTCAGTCAAACGACAAACTCTTATATACAACCTTACCTAAATTCCACCGGCTCTGCTGAGCTTGCCTGCAAACACCGATACTCGCCCTGGATCCAAACTTTGATCATGATGGTTTAAGCCAAAGAAAGACTCAAAAACACTCGCATTTAATCATTCCTGCATTGTGACCTGCGACATGGCCATCCACGGGTCGTGATCCTCTCATTCAAGGTAGGTCGGGTTTCAAATCAACAAGGTTTGTCCTTCTTTGTAGGATGTCTTCCATTGTAGATGCCTGGGGTTTGTGCAAGAAGACATTTCACCGATGCAATGGTTCACTACGGTGTTTTCCGTTCGTACACTGATGGCTTGACAAATGCACTTCGGCACTCATTTCGAGTGGACCCGCCACATGTACTACCCCCATACACGAGGGGGTCTCTTTAAACCATCTTGCGAGTACTGGAGCGACGGAACATGCGAACCATTTTGATTATCGCTATCTACGACTAGATAGCGATAATCCATGTGATCAGATGCTCCAAGGGACATTCCAATGATGATTCCACATTCCGTTCTACAAGCAAATGATACAGTCAGGGAGGGAAAGAAAGGAATTCATAGAACATTAATTGCATTCTATCAATGCAGACCAAAGCAAAACTTATGCCTACATGTGTAAGTCATATCGATAGATGTATGTCATTGGATATGTAAACGGAGAAAGGCAATCAAGCTCAAGCAATAAGTTTTCTGAAGAATAAAGTAAGAAGATCTCTTCAAACACGTAATGAGTGGTCCTAAATGGTGATAAATTTGTAATGAATGTTTGTTCCAGAATAAACAATGAACCACACGCTATGTTTTCTTTCTGTTGTTTTCAATATGATGTCAACGCGCTTTGCATTACACATTATTTGAAACCATGAATTTATCATGGCATAAATGTGGACCTCCCAAATCAGACAAGAATGTCTTTTGTCATACACTAGCTTCATTGATTGAAGTCCTTCCTCGGAGGAGAATTGTTTATTCAAGACAAAAGCTAAGGTTTTCTCAAACACGTAAGACAAAGTAGTACACTGAGTGGGCTCGTAATGTGTTTCGTATGGAGACCAAGCGCACTCGCCTCATCTACTAGGACGAGAAGGTTAGGGCCTACAAGAAAACATGGAAGTTGTGCTAGGACGAGACAAACGAGCGCACTGAGAGTACTCTTAGTGTAGTTTTGTATGGTGACTGAGTGCACTTGCCATATGTACTAGCCCCATGCACTAAAGTCCTTCCTAAAAACATGATTAGTTTGCCATGTACGAAAAAAGGAAGGTTTTCTTTGACATATGAGACTAATGAGAATAAAGATGCACTCTCAATTGACCCTTGTATAGTGTATGAGCGCACTAGCAACATACACTAACCCAACGCACTAGAGTCCTTCCTAAGAAGAGATTTTTCAGGCCATGTAAGACAAAGGTACTTTCTTTCCATACACCATGAAAAGAGCTTAAGGATTGATACAAGCTACTCCTTTTAAAGGGAGCACACATAAGGTATACAGTACAAATCCAGTGTATGGAACGCTATAGCGGGAGGGCCAGTTTGGCCCTCCCATTCTCGCGTTCAGGAGGGGTGGCTGGATACCACCACTCGCCACGCCGAGACGAGCCAGCAGCCAGCCATTTTCCGGTTGCCAGCCAGCTGCTGGCCGGCTCGACGGCTGGCGGCTGGTCAGGAGACCAGCCAGCCACCTGCTGGCCGTCGATTGAGGCGGGCGCGCTCCATCGGCGGCCAGGATGTCACGACTCCTCGAGGGTCAAGGCATGTGGCCTCGTTCCCTTGTCCTTTCTTGCCCTTCTTGGTCGCGATAGCAAGCAAGGATGAGGGATAGAGTAAGAGCAAGAGCGAGCTGTGTACAAGAGAATTCGGTGTGAAATCGCTGATCATGCCTGGCATGCAACGATTTCACCCCTTGTTCGGGACCCATAATGAGGGGGCAAGGTAAAAACAGAACTAGGCCTCCGGATACTCGAAACCTTTGAGTCTCTTTGCACGAGTTATTGATGAAAATTACCCTCAAGAGTGATTTAAAGGGTGTTAGCTTGAACCCACGGGATTGTGCCAACCGTGGCGGTGTAGACAAAATGTGTTTATCTACCATGTGACTGTGTTCACCATGGCGGCCTAGAAAGACAGAAACAAACATTGTAACTGTCTCATCGACTGTAAGAGAAGGGATACTTCAGGATTCAATACCTCTCCAAGATTGTGGGATGATCCTCAAAATGGTCTTCACATGCTAGTTGCACGGACGTTACAATGGCAAGTGGTAGACTGTCCATACAATCAAAAAGTACCCTCCTCTAGTGGGTGAAGGTGCAAGGACAGTGCGAGGCCCTTGAGGCTATTGCCAATGCTCTGACAAAATCAGAATGGAAGTTTGCATTCGCCAACCTACTGGACCATGTTGGGCAGAGCATCACGGATCTTGACTATGATTGCCAGCTGCAACGTCTCACTGTTCATGAGGCAACCCGTTGATGCGATAACCTCGAGAAGGCATTACAGAGCATGACCCAGGTCATGCTCTGTGGTCCATTACGACTGCTGCTGCATCTGGAGTGCAGATGCAAGAGCAGTCGTAATGGACCATAAGTGTTGATGTCATTGCTAGTGATAGCAAGGACTTGCCTACCTCAACAATAGCAGGGTCGTTGTGAAAATGGTTCCATCCATAGTCTAGAAGGGTGTGAAACTGTCTAGTTGGCTTACTTGCAAAGAGCACGTTCTACATGTCCACAAGGCTCCATTCAATCAATGGGACGACCTTGCCACGACACAACGATGAAAAGCTCTTCAATTACGTGGTCAAGGAGTAGGTGTGCAGCAGTCATACCTGGAGTGGAAACCCATGCTGTGGGAGGCTTCTTGTGTTATCATATGGAAGAAATGCATCCAACGTGAGGAGGCACATCATGTTTTCCATAAGATCAAGGAATTCAGACAATTGGATATCTTGCTTGAAGTCTATTTGAGCGAGTTCACTAAACTCATGGAGAAAGCCTGAAGCTTCACCGGGGGCGATGTGATCTAGACCTTCAAGTACCTATAGTGATTGCTGCTGGAGCACTTGCGTGATGGTCTCACCATCGAGAAGTTGAAGGAAAATACCACAACAATGGCAGTAGACCAGGTTTGGAAAAGTTGGAGGGCGCTCTGCGACAACATGAGTAAAGTGTTTTCGGCAAGCATGAAGTATTACTCAAATGCACGGCCAAACACACATGCACAGAAAGGTCGCGGCAGAATCATGGACGCTGCAAGGGCTAGGGAGTCAGCCAGACAGCGGGTTCTGGTCATGGGCAAGTAGCCCGCAAACCGTCCAATCAAGAAGAGTGGTGGACAAAGGACCCCAACCACAAGCGCAGATGTGACAATGACAAGCTAGAGGCGGTGGGAGAGTGTCACAACACAGCATTCTACGATAGAATACACCACAACCGTCATTTATGAATAATCACCCTCAAACTATACAATCATTTTCCTGTGTACATGGTATACCATACAGAAAGGTAACTTCCAGGAAAAAACACATACCCCACATACACCGGATGGCAACATCCAGGACAGACACATACCGCACATGCATGGAAAGGGTACCTTCCAAGAAACCACATTACTTGACCTGTACCCCCATACACTCACCACATACTACTCTTTTCTCCCTCCCCCCTAACCCCCCCTGCCATATGCCCTTGCATATCTGAATCACAGCATATTACACTAGTGTACATTTAGCACCCATCTCCTCATACACTCTCCCCATGCACTCACCACATAGAACCCCCCCTCCCCTTTACTTCCCTTCCTCCCCTCGTACAATCACTTGTACATCTAAATCACAGCATTATACACTAGTGTACATTTAGCACCCATCTCCATTTACACTCCCCCCATACACTTACCATACACAGCACCCCCCCCCTTCATTCCCCTACCCCCTCGTACATTCATTTGCACATCTGAATCACACCAATCACTAGTGCACATTTAGCACCCATCTCCATTTACACTCCCCCCATACACTTACCATACACAGCACCCCCCCCCTTCATTCCCCTACCCCCTCGTACATTCATTTGCACATCTGAATCACACCAATCACTAGTGCACATTTAGCACCCATCTCCATTTACACTCCCCCCATACACTTACCATACACAGCACCCCCCCCCTTCATTCCCCTACCCCCTCGTACATTCATTTGCACATCTGAATCACACCAATCACTAGTGCACATTTAGCACCCATCTCCATTTACACTCCCCCCATACACTTACCATACACAGCACCCCCCCCCTTCATTCCCCTACCCCCTCGTACATTCATTTGCACATCTGAATCACACCAATCACTAGTGCACATTTAGCACCCATCTCCATTTACACTCCCCCCATACACTTACCATACACAGCACCCCCCCCCTTCATTCCCCTACCCCCTCGTACATTCATTTGCACATCTGAATCACACCAATCACTAGTGCACATTTAGCACCCATCTCCATTTACACTCCCCCCATACACTTACCATACACAGCACCCCCCCCCTTCATTCCCCTACCCCCTCGTACATTCATTTGCACATCTGAATCACACCAATCACTAGTGCACATTTAGCACCCATCTCCACATGCACTCCTTCCATACACTCACCATGTACAACCCCTCTCTTCCCCCCCATTTACTTTCACATCTTAATCACACCATTGTACACTAGTGTACATTTAGCACCTATCACCCTTTACAGTCCCCTCATACACTCACCATATAGAACCCTTCCCCCCCCCCCCCGCCCCCCCCCTCCGAACTCACATGCACATATGAATGATAGTATTATACACCAGTGTACACTTAATACCTTTCTCCACATACACTCCCCCAATACACTCACCACATACACCCCCCCCTATTCACTTACACATCTGAATCACAACATTATGCACTAGTGCAAATTCATCACCCATCTCCCGATACACTCCCCCCATACACTTACCATATAGAACCCCCTCCTTCCAACATTAACTTGCACATTTGAAGAAAAAAAATTATATACAAGTGTACATGTAGCACCCATCTCCACATACACTCCCCACGCCCACTCACTGCATAGGAACACTTCATGTAACCTTCATACATCATCATACTGAACTACACACCCAGATTATGGTCTACAAAATGACCCCGATTAACCATACTTCATAACCGTATGTCGTCCGGCCACTTTAGGGCTTAGTGTTCTGAGGCTGCTAGTGGTGGACAAGAGGCTGCGGCGTTGGCCGCAGCCGCAACACCTCGTGGGGATGGTGTTGCAGGAGACCTCAGACAGGACCGTGGACAGGGCTGCAACTGTGGTAACGGGTCCGGCCATGGAAATGGACACGATCGTTGTGCAAGATTTTCCCACCCCTCGCGTTAATGGATACCATTCACAGATAAAACTGGATTACGAGTGTGGATTCATGTTTTTATATGAGGATGTAAAACAATTTGACCGTTTGACAAGTTCAAATTTCTCTATTTCTTCTCTCCTCTTGTTGAACCTCATTATGCACTTGCTCACCGTCATTCCTCACTAAACTTTGCATCTACAAACAAGATGCATGATCAAACATGCTTAGAGGTGACAACATTGACCACTGTACAAGAGTTGGGTAATGCGGTATTTGAAGCAAACGTCCTCCAAGTAGTGAGCAATCTTGTTCGAGGTTAACCTGGTCAATGATTTCAACTTGTTCAGATTTAAAGGCAGGAAGGAGATAGATGAATCCACACTTTCCCACAAGATGTGCATTCGAGTGGATGAATCATTTGTTTGTGATGCACATTGTTCCAAATATTTGTTTGCCACAAACTCAACTTGCCGTCGTCAAGTGTTTTCACTCAAAAGAGTGGAGATGACATGAAGATGCAATTCAAAGAACATCTAGTTGGTTCTCCTAGTGGGCGTACTAGCTGACACTAGAGGGGATGACCCCTTTGTTAGCCTTGGTTTCAGCCAAAATGTGGGTTTTAAGTAGAAGCCATCAAATGGCACAGTGGCCGTCAGTGAAAACTACACGATACTCGGGATCGGTATCTATAAGGGAAAATGTTGCATTCAAGGGAACACACGGTGTGTCATATTGAAGGTAGTGAACCGTCTCAACATGTTTCATGTGGTGCTAGGTGATCCCTACCTCCACGAAAACAAGACTATGATGTGCTTTGGATCAAAGTGCTTGATCATGCAAAAGGGAAAACATTGCTTCACTTTGATTCCATGCACATATTGTTCACCGACCCGGCCAAAATTCAATGCCAAGTTGTCTGCGATGTAGGTGAAGAGACGTATTCGACAAGGTTGTTAACACTTCTTGGCACATCTAGAGAAAGTGGAGGATGATATGAAGGACGAAAAACCATAAGAAATCCAATCTCTATTGACAGAGTTCTTGGAGACATTCCAAGGCCCACCAGCTGGGCTTTCACCTCAATAGCATTGAGGCAACTCCTACGTTCACATCCATGTATTGTCTTTGTTTGGCACAAGGCAAGAGGCCAAATGCCAAACTAAAGAGTACCTTATAAAAGGATAATCGAGCCAAGTAGCTCATCGTACGGTGAGCCGATTCTTTTTGTGAAGAAAAAGACGGTGCTTCACGTATGTGTGTAGACTACCTATTGATGAATATGCTGACGGTGAAAAATTGATTCCCTGATTACAGACAAAGGACCTGTTTGGCCAAATCTACAAGAAAAAAGTATTTTCATCCATGAATTTTTCTCAAATGCACCGTGAAATCCAAATAAGGAAAGGCAATGAACCTAAAAAAAAGGTTTCAAGAAAACATGGGACACTATCAATTGTGGGTGTTTTGCTTTGGCCTAACAACCGTCCCGGTAACCTTCCAAGGAGAAATAAACTGAATGTTCACCAAGTAATTTCATTAATGCGATTTGGCTTACCTAGAGGACATCTTGGTTGTCTCCAAATCAATGGAAGAGCACATATATCATCTGTGTGGAGTACTCGTCATCCTTAGGAATTAAAGTTCGATGCGAAAGTGAGCATGTACAATTTTGCACAAGATAAGCTCAAACATCATGGACACATAGTCGGCAATAATGGTATCTGTGTCAACCCATGAAAGGTCCAAGCCATGGTTGATTCACCCATCTAGAAAATGCTGGATGGATTTGGTCTTTCTTTGGCCTTGCAAACTACTTTTGATGGTTTATGCAAGGGTATTTGAAACTGGTAGCTCCGCTAAGCAGGCTCACGTGAGAAGATGTACTTTGGGAATGGACAACTGACTATAGGAACACATTTCTCAAAGTCAAAGAGCTTAAATCTACATCAACCGTCTTATCTCTTCCATATCCATCAAAACCATGGGAGGTGTGACGTAGTGCATTGGTAGTAGGGCTTGGCATAGTCCTTGTATAAAATTGTCACCAAGATGCATATGAGAGCAAGAACCTCATCCCCCCGAAGACGGAGTACATGACTCACAATCAAGAGCTCCTAGTAGTTGTACATGCCTTCAAGATGTGGCATTGCTACCTCAAGGAAGCTGAGGGGGGTATGACGGTCATGACCGACCACAACCTATTTGTGTTTTTCCAAATGCAACTGACACTGTCAAGAGGAGAGGTACGTTAGAGCGAATACCTGTGCAGATTATTGTTCATGCAAGAACATCGGCTAGGACGCATCAATGTGGCCAGTAAATAAACCAAAAAACCTGTAGAAATGAAGGTAACCACCGAGTTTGGTGGGTGTTTTATGGCCAGTGCAATTGCTATGGTGCAAGCACCAGTCCCCCCTGCACCCTTGTGATAACCACCCGGAGAGATTATCCACTACAACGACTTTGTAAAGAGGATCCGGATGGAATACTATGTGGACTCTTGGTTCAAAGACTTTTGGTATCTAGAAAAACACAAACTGGTTGAGGCCGCGGGAATCTTCCGGCATGAAGAGCAAACCATAGTGTTGGATAAGGATTATCTCCCAATTCCACAACCCGTCGGTCGCAGGTCATGTGGGACCTCGAAAGACCGGACAGGCACTCTTGGACCGCCATTGGTGGCTAGGATGGATTGTTCATGTTCGTGAGTATTGTATGGAATACGACCCATGTCTTTGGAACAATGCTAGTGACAAAAAGCTCGTTCAACTCCTCAAATCCCATGGAGTTCCATCTGTGGGACTCCATGGGAGTGCATCAACATGATCTTAATCATTGGCCTTCCGTACACGGCCCATGGCCACGACATGATACTAGTGGCTGTGGATCCTCTTGCAAAGATGACACACTTAATTCCTATAACCAGTGATGTGAACACAAATGAGATCGCTCGTTTATTTTTCTTACTTTGTCGTAAAATACCACGGCTTGCCGTAGAGGTATGATTTTTCTATCTCCAATCAAGATAGAAGATTTGCTGGTAATTCCTGGAAAAATATGCACAAGTACTTTGGCAACAAGTGACAAATGTTGACTGAATTTCAACCTAAACAAGACAGGCAAAAGCGCATGAATTGCACTCTTGAACATATGTTTTTGCATATACGAGGACCTTGTCACGAATGAGTGGGATGAATTACTAGCACCGGTAACATTTGTGGTGAATAACCCAGTGAACGTGTCCACTTAGTTCACACCGTTTGTATTGATGGTCAGCATCCAACTGGACCCTCTTCATTGGTAAAGATTGGAATACTGAAGAAAAAGTTCCTTTTGCTCAAGTATCTGCTGAGTGCATATACTCCTTGTTGCACATGGCAAATGGTCATCTTCAAGCTACTTGGCAAAAATGAAGGGCACCTACTCACAAAATTTATTGTATGGTTTTGTTTTACATCAACGTCAAGGTGCTACTTAGCACTAAGAACCTTCGGCTGAAGTTTTCAAAGGTGATAAAACATCTACTCAAGTGGATTGGGCTGTTTCCCATCATTGTATGCATCAGGCCATTGGCATACTGATTGTTGCTTGCGCTGAGTACGAAGATACATGATGTCTGTCATGTGAGCGTGCTGGCTCCATACACAGTAGAAGGAACAATTCAGCTACCATCGAAAGTTCTTACTATAGACACCCAATACAAGGTCCTTTGCTTACTCTAGCATCGAGAGCATACGCTCTGGTTATGGATTGTTAGGGAATACCTTGTTCATGGGGAGAGATGTAGACCTGAACATAACTCATGGGAGCTTGATTCTTGGATGCCCCATGGGGGTGGTTGATGAGTGGTGGAGCGATCTCGTAGCTCACAAAAATTGATGTATAGTAGAGGGTACCACGTGAACGAGACAACAGTGAGCAACATTCCCGATGGATGGCATTCATGGAAAACAACTATAGGAGCTTGGGGACTTGCAACATGGTTGTCACACAGATGCTCGAACCTAAATGGGGGAGACCGACAAGTTGTAGCTTAGGTCCAAGTGCCGTGCACGTGTTCACGTTTTGTTGGTGACCGAAGTTATCAATTTTCTTCACAGTGTTGACAGCTCACTATCTGGCTCTCTAACTTGTTTTTCATGTATTGAGAAGGTTTGAAATAAGTGGAGAGGATTGAAACAAGAGGGAATTCTTGGGCCTTTCTTTCTTGTGATCACAAGGGGTGGTTGGACACCACCTCTTGCCATGCCCTTTGCTGTTTGGTGGCCAGCCCTTTGATTGCAGCCGGCCAGCCGGCTACCGGCCGGCTGGACGGCTGGTGGCTGGTCAAATGAGCGGCCGGCTGTCAGCTGGCCACCTGCTGGCTGCCAATTGAGCTAGGCTCTCAGTTAGTAGCCAGAACGCTGTGAGGCCTCAAGGATCTAGGCCGGTAGCCTTGTGCCCTCACCATTGCTTGCCCTCCTTCCTTGCAAGAGAAAGCAAGGATGAGGGATAGAGTGAGAGAAAGAACAAGCTATGCACAAGATAATTTGGTGTGAAATCGTTGATTGCACCTAGCATGCGACAGCTTCACATTGATGGGGAAAAAATGCAACTCAATTTCATCTATGAAAAAGTGTAAGTTTCTAAACTGGAAAAACTTGTGCAAACTCATGAGTTTGAGGCCATACCCTCCTCATATATGACCCAAAACAAGGGGGCAGGGTAAAAACAAAATGGGCCTCTGGATACTCGAATTACTCGAGTCTCCTCGCACGGATCGTTCGTAACAATTTCTCCCAAGAGTGACACGGAGGGGAAAATCCCTCAAGTAAGCTCTTGATGCCATTCTGTGAACTCCGACGGCAAACCCTATGCAAGATCTGCAGAGGTGACTCTTTATGAATGGCCTTCATACCACACACACCCAGGGTACTTATCGCCTCACCGTAACACTCTACCACTTTTTGTGCAGTGATTAAACCAGGTACCACTGATCCATGTTAATGTGTGTGAAATGGTTTTTACCTTCATGGCTCTTTTCTTTTATTATTACCGTACTGATTTATGATTTCTCCCTTACAATAAAAACTACCATATTTAGTCTTGACTCACCTCCGGGAACAATAAAATTTTTGTATTCTAATCAGGCAAGATTACTTCAATTCGTAGTTTAGAATTCGTATTTTTTATGCTCATAAGCGGTCCATTTCGGACCTCACAGTAGCATTTCGGTTCTTTTGGTTCTTCTTCTTCCTTGATTATGGGAGGGGATTCATCCCTATCATGACGAAATATAGACATTCTTAGAAAATGTGGAGCATGATGGTTGTAATGAGAAAATGAGGTTTGTTTCAAATCTTTTAATGATCTTGTCAAAGATGAAAAAGCATGGTTCAGTGGCTGATACCTTGTGGTATGATTGACAGAATGAATTCATCTCCTAATGATTTTTTTACTAAGCAGCCATATCAAATCGGATA
Organism: Penium margaritaceum; assembly: GCA_023375785.1. Lineage (NCBI taxonomy): Eukaryota > Viridiplantae > Streptophyta > Zygnematophyceae > Desmidiales > Peniaceae > Penium > Penium margaritaceum. The sequence continues at coordinate 157,427 of SZWC01000825.1, forward strand.
AACTTGGTTAGTGACGTTCGAAACAACGAATAAATGGCTAGACGAAAGAAAAAGATGTGTACATGGTGGAAACATATCATTGCTTACATGTTTCCATCAATGCAAAATCACTTTTAGGATCAACAATCGTTGGGAGGAGAAATGCAACAGCAAGGAGAAGCGACTGGCATGGTGCTCACTTTGTTATGGGATGCTTGAATAGCTAGACGAGAAATCGTACGACAAATCCTATGCATTTGATGAGTGGTCAGTCGGTAAAATCAACAATGGCCATAATGAAAAGAGGTAAATGGAGTATGGTCACTCCAAATCCATCCAACCACTGCAACTGATCATGCTTGATTCTTGATGGAATTGTTGGGAGGTGGCCGCTTAACAATTGATAGCTATAGATGAGATGCTACTGTGATTATGTAACTTATCCAACCACACTCATTCTAGACTTGCGACGAGAACACTCCACAAGCAAGAAAGGGTTAAACTAAGCATAACGAAAACAATATGAACAACGTGGACAACAATCCATGATGTTAAAGGAGAAAAACTCCACAAGCCAGTACGGCATAAGGCATGGAACATAACACAAAACAGGACGTTCATGAGACAAAACGACATGGAGCACGCATCAGTCGCACTTAGAGCATTGTTACAGAAGACCGACAATGTATGTTTTCAATTTCAGCCTTACCCTCTTGGGCTTGATTGTAGATATAGTGTTTTGTTGCACCTTACTTGCCAAGATCAAACAGACATCACTACATTCAATCTCTTCTCCTTCAAGATGGCGCTTTGTAGCAATGTGTTTCATACATGAATAATGCAAAACTTGTGTAAGACAATGGATTGTATTCTTTGGTTTTTGCAATACAATTTGATGCTGCAAATGGCAAAAACAACACAAGTGCATCAGTTGAATTTGGAGACACAACACCACAAAAGAAAATGAATTCCTTAGACAAAATCTACTGGAATAATCCTGCCTCCAACTCCACTAGGCCAAGGTTTCAAGAAACTTGGATGCAAAGGTTTTCCACCTTTGAGCATCTCATAATCCAAAAGTTTGTAGAATATTTTCAAAATGAGATTATGGAGATCCTTTCCTTTTAAAATCCATTTCATGTCATAAATCCTTGTACCCCCTTTGAAAGCAACGTACTCACAAGCTAACGTCCTTCTATTTATCAACTTTAAGAAACCATGTCCTTCACTGTCACATGTCTACATCATGTAAAAACCCAATCTTAACAGCTACTTTCTACTCTTGATCTCTTTTCAATGTTTTTCCTCACCATTGAACACCACATTGAGAAGGTAAATGGGAAAATGAATGCCATTTTATGTTAGAAGCAAAAACTCTACATTGTTGCAACAAGAGAAAGGTGATGAACATATGCAATACTGCAAAAATTCGTGGAGCAGCAAGAAAACTTGTTCGACCAATGGTCTTCATCAGGATATCGGCACGCTGGACAGTTATACCTACCCAGATGACCTCGATCTTGCAAATATGCAAAAGTGCGTGAATGTAGTGATGCTCAACGCCAAAATGCTTTGTGCAGCATGAAACCCACCTGTGTTGTCGGTGATGCTTATCACACTCTGGTTTTTGCAGCGTGACACAACAAGGGTTAGAGATTGATGTAACTCACGCAATAGAAGCACCAGCCACGCACTCTGAGAAGCCCAAGCACCAGGTGCCACGTACTCAGCCTCAGCAGTGCTATGAGCAATGTAGCCTGGCTTGCCACTCCACCAAGACATAAGGGTATCATGGATCAGTAAGATATAGCTTGTTCGGCTCTTACCTTCCGGACTTGAAGCCCAAAAACTGTCGGTATGACCATCAAGCACTATAGAACGATGACTGCGGTAGCTCAGACGGATGCATGCGATGGACAAAAAATACCTCATACATTGAACAACATCTTCTAGAAATCGTGTGCGCGGTGCTTGGGAGAACTATGTAAGCAGTTTAACAGTGAAGGCGATGTTGGGTTGCGTCGTCGTGGCTAGGTACATGAGCAAACTGATGACTCGTAGGTATTGAGTTATGTTGACAAGCTCTCCCAGCCTAGCTAGGTTTCCGACCTTCATGACATCCTGCCCATCATGCACAAGGGGTGTGGACGCAGTGTGGACTAGAGCGAGCAAATTAGCAAAATAATGCTCCAAGGTGAGAACGTACTGCTACTAATGCACCAAGAATGTCCAACGCATGTGATCATGCACAATCTACATGCCTAGAAAAAATGCGGATTCCCCCAAGTCCATATTTTCCGCTGCCTACAACACAGCCTTGGCTGTCTCAACGACCTTCAGATCATGGGAAGCAATCAAGAGGTCATCGACGTAGACCATAATGGTCGTGCACGGCTCAAGGGCTTGTGAGAGGAACATAGAAGGGTCCAATGCACTCTGGATGTACCCAACCTACACCATTGTGCTGAAGATATCTTTGTTCTAACAACGTGGTGACTACTTCAAATGATACAAGGCCTTCCGTACTTGGTACACATGACGTGTGTTTTCCTTGAAGCCGAGAAGTCAGTTCATGTAGATCTCCTCCTCCAACTTTCTATAGAGGAAAGCATTGGTGTAACTCCCTGTCATATTAGGCTGTCTGGCACATCAAGCCTAGTTCTCTAGTCGTGCAACCGACACGGGCTTGGTTTTGGAGAATTTGACACCAGCTGATACCACAAAGGAGTTCTCTGAAAAGGGGTTCTCTCAACCGGGAGGTATCATCTTCACCAAGTCGTCTTTGAAGAGTCAGCTGCTAATCGGCGCTAGTGAGCAAGGAGCACCAAACCCATCTCACAAGCAGGGTGAACCTCCTTGAGGCCTAGAGTACTAAGGTCAAGGGCGTTTGTGCCAAGGTCACCACTGCGCACGCTGCGAGTGGGGCAAGGGTGAAAGCCTCCACCCTCGACAAGCAGATAGAACTTAGTGAGCAGAGGAACCAACAAAGGGGGCACACATACAACAGGGACGGAGGACGCTGGGTGGCCAAAACACAGGAATTGGCAACAAAGACAGAAATGGCTCAGACGAAGTAAGAGATGCAAGGTCAGGCAAGGTAGTCAGTGGTAATGCTGGTGCAACGGGTGACACTGGCAACAAAGGCTGGGCAGTGATGGGCGATGACGATGATACTTGCAAGATGGACGAGGTAGCAATGGGTGACAGTGGTGACAGTGGCAAGGCAGGCGAGGCAGCAAAGGGCGACACCAGTGACACTGGCAAGGTAGGCAAGGCAGTAATGGGCAGTGGCGGTGACAGTGGCGAGGCAGACGAGGCAGCAACAGACAATGCACGATGGACAGGCATGATACCAGAGCGGTGAGATGGATCAGGATTGATACGGCTACAAGGCCGGACAAAGTCCGCTGGCCCAACACACTACACCACGCGATGAGAAGGAACGCAACTAGGAGCATGCTACAACAATGCAATGCCAGCAGTCAAGTTGTGATACATGAGGTGCTCGAAGATACAAGAAGGGTGTGTCACAGACTCGACAATGCCGCGCCAACTCAGATCCCAAAAGCACCATGCCTTTGAGCGAGGGGTGACGCCCATGAACGCGGAAATGCGGCCGCAAGGGGAGAGCTTAGAACCTTTCTGCTCAGGTCTGAACCAGATGGAGGCAAAGGAATCCCACACGTGTGCGAGCCGGAGGTCAGCCCGACGCTCGAACCACAGCTCATATGGGGTGCGGTTGTTTGGCAGCGGGCCATGTGGTATCCGGTTCCATACACATGTCATGTAGGCCATGCCCTCAAATGCAAAGCCTCAAGAATATCCCTAACCACAGGCATTGAACGAACCGCATCCTCTATGGTGTAGTTCCATCGCTCAGACACACCATTCTGCTGGGGTGTAGCGTGGAAAGAGAGGGTGTGAGCCATTCAGAGCACTACAAAGTGCCGCACTAAGTCCCAAAGAAACGCTCCGCCAGGATCTGAATGGATCATTTGGAGGAGGTGGCACGATTGCCGCTTAGACATGACCAGCTAAGTGCAAGCTGCAAGGAAAACACCACTCTTCTGACGGAGATTGAAGACCCACCGCATGTGGGTGAATTCGTCAATTATCGTGAGGACGTACCTCCCCCTATCCTCATAAAACTCGGGAGGGAGGGTCCCAGGAGGTGAGAGTGAACCGAGTCGAGGGCCTGAACTGCTCGTGAGTCAAAACGAGGGTACGTGGTTTGGTGCATCTTTCCTTTAGCGTATTGGAGATAGTCGGTATTGGGAGGCATCTCGAAAGAAGTTGCATCAAGATTGAGCACGGGTTGTATGTGCACTAGACAAATGATAGCGTCAAGGTGTAAGTGGCATAGGTGTCTATGCAACACACGTTGGTGCTCGGATGAAAGAGCACCCGTCACAAAAAAACACATAGATTATGTGGACGACAAGGGAGGAGCAGTCGTAGGGTAGCCAGAGACATGGTAGAAGTCATCCACAGCCACCCCACACAGGACCACCATGGACAAACACAGTAGCATCCTCACTCGTGGAGGACATGCCGTGTTCCATGCAAGTACAGACACATCTAGAAAGCAAGAACAACTCCAATGCAGGCACATACAAAAATTTTGAGATATGCAAGGAGCCGGACGGCCCGTGGAACTACACTACGCCAACTTCATGGATTGGGATCTCATGACTAGCTGTTGTGTGCACAGAACATAGTGACCCAATGTGACCCGGCACGACATTGTGCAGTAGCAGGAGTAGCGTGCAGTAGTAGTAGTGAGCAACAAAAGTGTGCAGCAACAACAACATGCAGCAGTGGGATCGTGCAATTGCAATGATCGACGGTAGCAAAAATAGGAGGAGTAGCATCAAGAGGTACAGTAGCAGATACAGCATCGTCGGCGACAGTTACGAGAGCCTTGACAGTAGTAGCGGCTACCCTTCCTCTTCCTTGGTCTTTCCATTTCCTCTCGAGTTGGGTTCCTCCTACTGGTCCATTGGGTGGGTTGGGGGTTGGGATAGGGGCACGGTCCCCCCCAAGATTCTCCTCGTTTTTTCACGCCCACTGGGATGGGGGAAATGCTGTCGGATGTTTTTCGGTAGCTAGGGGAATCCACCCATGGCGGTCCTAGGCTATAATAGGCCTCGACATATCTTCCTTGCCCATTGGGATGGGGGAATTGTTGCCTGATTTTGTCCGCAGCGTTAGACCTCAAGCAGCTTTATTAGCATCAACGATAGTGACGTGAGACACCAACCGCCGCGATGCCAGTAGCAACTGAGTGGGGAGAGTGCCACCGCTGTTTGTGTCAATGGTAATAGCGGCAGTAGTCACAACAGCCATAGTGGCATAGTGTCAATGCCACTAGGTTTGACGATTGCAATAGCAACAGTAGTAGTGACAAAGTAGTACATTTCAATGATGGCAAGGTCGCAGGCATGGCCTGTGGTGCCGCCACTGTAGCAGCAGCAAGCCAGGCGACTGGCCTCGCTTCCATGTCCTCCACCTCCCAACTTGTCAGCGGCGTGCTTTCCTCAACACAACATCTTGCCGGGGGATTTCCAGATCGCTGAGCTTAGGTAGGAGATTCTTGCCACAAGGAACTGTCAGCACGTCGAGCTCCACCGGCGGTTGGCGCCCTCCATTCAGGGGAGTAACGGTGACATGGCTGATTCCAAGGGTCCCACTACTTGTCATGCCAAATAAGTAGCGTGGCATCTGGATGGTGGTAATGGTGTTGCCTATTATGTTCAGTCTGTCGAGTTCTTAGTCGGGCGGGATGATGCAAGTGTCCTATCGCAACGTTATGTTGAGTCATGCACAGGTCCAGATGACTTGTCGTGGTTTCATGACTTTCAGTCCGGTGCTGTTGCTTGTCTGTCAGCATCACAACCCTATGCGGAGCAACCTGCTTCTATCGCATGTACTATTACTCGCTATTACGTGACAACAACATGCTAACGTTTTACAACTTTGACATAAAAAAAAAAAAAAAAAAAAAAAAAAAAAAAAAAGGCTGTCCAGAACAAGAAAAATTTGGAACGCAGAGGTGCCAGCCTGTGCTAGACAGGATGGTGAAATTTTTGGTTGCAAAACATGAAAAAAGGTGGCAAAACATCACTTTTTCCTTTCTTGCCCATATCTTGGCAGAAAAACAAATATGTGGTACACTCCTGCCTTTGCTGGTGGCTACAAGGCATGAAAAAAAAAACGCGAATGGTAGCACTGGAGAGGTTAAGAAAAGAGCTTTGCAACACACTCTCAAATGTTGAAAACAATATTGTTTGAAGCCCGGGCAAAATTGTGCCGACACATTGGTAATGTCTGATGCGATTTTACGTCTACTGCTCCTCCACATCCGTGCAGCTTGTAGGCAGCTGCACGACAAGGGTAATGATGCTGCACATTGTGGTTGCTGCTACTGTTGCTGCCATCAAGATTGAAGGTAGTGACCTCAAGCCACATTGGCGGCTGCTACTTTTGATGTTGCTGATGCAGTAGTTGATGCTGATGTTGCTGTTGTTGTGGTAAAAAATGCCAGTGTGGGCTCGTATTGTTACTACGCTGCTGCTCTACTATTACTACTACTACGGCGTTGTTAAAATGGCGTACTGCTACAATGTTGTTCCCCTCCTATAGGACTACTCCGTCACGGAGCTTCTACGGCTTGCGCCTGGCAATGGCGCACGTTGGTGGGTTAACCTAGGACTCGTCACTGATGCTATGTGCTGCTGCCGCTTTTCCTGCTCATAGCTGTCGTGATTGCTACATCTATGCTGTGCAGCACAACAAGGTCTAGCTCGCTACTTTGATACCAGGTGAAGAACCTTGGAAGCTTGCTAGCTCAACTCTTCACTAGCCTGACACCACAGATCTGGCTAGCTTGCTCAGATGTCATGCAAGGAAGAGTGAGAGTAAGATTGGAACACATAATGTGAACCAAAGCTTCATTTAAGCATTGTATGAAGAAGTACTGAAAATGAGCAGGTTAGGCCAAAAGTACCACCCGCTGGCGACGGTGCGTTGACACGCCGCATTTACCTACTGCAGACAAACCGGTCAAAAACCACGTTTTTGGCTGCATCTCCCTACTCAGGCATATAAATCAAGAACTGTCAGAACCAACCAGAGCAGGGTGCAAAACCCTATACAACATATGTCCACACAGCATGGTTCAATCACCAACATGTGTCTGATAAATGGAAAACATGCAGCCAGCTAGACGTCCTCACTGCTGAAGAGCTTGGTACGGTCTAGCTTGAGCCCAAGCTCCTCACGAGTGTCATCGGTGCATAGTCGTGGAGTCTCGTGCACTGTCATGGCCACGTCAGCCCCCCCACTGGATGAGGTGGCTGCCTCATCAGGGATCTGTACAAGCATGGACATGAGGTGAGGGGTCACCGTGAGCTGTGGACAAAATTAAGTGCCTCGCATGGGTGGCCTTGTCAACCGGCTACTAACACCTCGTTGTCCTATTACTCCTGTTCAACTATTTTTCTCAGCTCTTGAGCCTCCAAGGACCACGATTGCTCCATCCTTGGTTTTATGAGCATGCATACTGCCTCCTTGCTTGTTACGTGTACTGTACGAGCAACCCCCTGCTATAGTTTTGTGTGTTGTACACAACTTACGGTGACCCCCTGGCTCACATCCATCCACGTGCAGATCCCTGACTTGGCAACGGTGGCAGAAGACCGGTGGTTGGATGGGCGGCCGGAAGACATATGTCATAGCTAGATCCTTGCTGTGAAACAACACATAGTCGTGCAGCCTATCAAGACATAGCTCTTGTTGGCGTGGTCTGTTTGGATCAGACGGCTCGACGTTCTGACGTGTCTGCAGAGAGTTATGCCCAAAACCGTGTTTCCGCCACTATTTTGGTCTGCTCAAAAATTGTGCGCATGTGCGCGTCGTGTGGGTGTGCACCAGCTAGGCCTGAGACCCTATGTAGTCTCCCCAGGGCTCATTTGCTCTCTCTCTCTACACATTGGTTGCACCTAGACGCGTTGATGCATCGTGCTAGTCAGACCCTTGTAGTTGATTTCTTCCCTACTGCCCAACACCTGCTTGCATGTTTTTTCATGCTATCCAAGCGATGAGGTATCCCTCGCTGAGCTGCACGACAGAGATGCAGCAGTGGTAGCAACAGTGAGAGTCACAGCTAAAGCCACTGGCCGGGGAGGACCCACCAACCCACGGTGACCCGCCGTAGTAGATTGAAACAGCGAAGAAACCCTTGAAACTGCATCACCACGCCACCACCACGGGGCAGCCTAGGGTTTCCCAACCCTCTCTAGCAGCAACTGAGGCATGTAATGTTGAGAAGGGGTCTGTGAAGGGTCATAGAAGCTTCACTCAGGTCCTACATACCACCCCCCTGGACGTGAGAGAGTGCAACTACCCCATTTGACCACCGCTTTTGGCGTGTAAGAGCTCGTTAGAAAGCTCTTGAAAAACTCTATCCACCGCTACCGTTCCAGCCTCATTTCATGCCATGTAGGCTCCAGGAAATGAAACAACACTCTCAGATCTAGATTTTCTCTGATTTTTGAGGTGAAAAGAAAACGGTCACATTTTTTACCCTTTTTAAGGGTTCTTTACATGAAACAACCGCCATTCCATTCATCATCCTTTTGCATAATTGCTCCAAATTTTGCTTCATTTGCACAACCTTCATACTGACGTCATCATTGTAGGTGATGACGGCAGCACAGACACTTAGCCAAGTTTTTGGCTGAAGATTCATCTGTTACCAACGTTCCAAATTCTCGAGAAATGCCAACGGTTTGTGATTCTGACAATATTGACATTTGGACCCATACTGAGCAGTAGTGCCCAGCCGTCATGCTGAAGCAAACCCCTGCCAGCACCGCCACCGACGCAGCTGTCAAGGGTAACTCTGTCAGCAGCCAGCGCTGGCTGCCGCCAACGTCACCACAGCAGCAGTAGCAACAGCCGCAACAGGAGCAGGAGCAGGAGTCGCAGTAGCAGCAGCATCAACAGTAGCAACAACAGCACCCGATGCAATTACAGCAGCAGCAGCAGCGGCAGCAGCAGCCACAACATCAGCAATAGCAGCAATAGTCTCCCATTCCGACGACCTTGGCGCGTCATGTGCGCGCGTTGGCCGACCTGCAGGCCAAAAGCTGCCAGACGCTGACAAAGCAGGTCGCTGAGATACAAGACGTGATCAAGGGCTCACTACTCCAGCAGCAGCGACAGTCAGCGGACCTGAGCAAGGACCACCTTGCCTCTGGCAGCCCTGCTGACGAGGTAGATGAGGCCCTCTCTGACTCTGGGGATGAGGGCGAGGAGGAGTTGTTGCGTGCACACCTCCTGTGCCTGAAGGCATGTCGCAAAGCGCGTGAGGCAAATGCCGCCCTCCAGGGCACGGGCTCCAGCGCCGACCCTGGCCTGGGCCCGACTCGCCGCCCCTTGAGCTCTGAGGAGCTGACTCTGTGGGCTCATCTGGTTAAGAGATTTTCCTCCTCTGTGCCTAGCCGCACAGTGGCTTCGGTTGTCGCCTTGCCGATGGTCAAGCCACCCAAGAGGTTTGAGTCGGACCCACCCGTCTTCCAGACTGGGGAAGAATACAAATCTTAGAAGCCGAGAAACAAGTGGGCCATGAGCAAGGGGGTCCTCGCATACTACTAAACCCCCTACCAAGCATCTGACTCTACCCAGACGCAGATGGCAGTCTGAGCCACCTACGGCCTGATGAAGGCTGCCCCGGCCTACACCAAGGACTTGGCAACCCACTGACCAACACGGGAGTTGACCCTTGTGCGGCGTGGGCGCTAGCCGTCACCCTCTTCGAGGACGCCACCTTGGCCTTGACGTCCAAGTGCCTTGCTGCCTTCAACTGCATCTGCCAGACTCCTTAGGAGTTCACACCCGGCTACTGGCGCTCGGCAATCAAACTACATGAGGACCTGGGAGACGATGTCCCTACGCAATACACAGCCCTCCAAATAATTCTCTACGACATCCACCCCGAATACGTACGCATCTTCAGTGGCTTCAACCAGTCTCTACTACGGGACATGGGGAGCGACGGGACGCTGCTAGACTGGGCCACTCTTTACTTCTTGGAGGTTGCCAACGTGGACACAGCAAACTGTGCCCGTCGTAGTACCACTTAAGCAGCAGTTGCCGCCGCGTCCTCCTCCCTGTTGCCTGTAGCGACGGCGGCACCAGCTCAGGGGAAGAAGGGCTGCAAGTCGTCTGTAGCTGGAAACAACTGTAGTGGGACCAGCTTGAGCACCGGCGCAAACAGCCTCATTCGTAGTAGCATCAACGGTAGTAGCAGCAGCAGCAATAGCAGCAGCGGCTCTGGGAGCACTAGGGGACGCCAGCTCCTGTGCTTCAACTGCGGCGGTGACCATCGCTACCCCGGTTACACTCGCCTGACGGGCCTCCCACTGGACTAGGCAAAGCTCATGCGTGGACTGCAGCACACACACAAGGCACGCATGCGCAAGACGTCCGTTGCTACCGCCTGCTCGGCCGCCATGACCGTAGCCGTCCTAGAGCAGTCCACAACCACAATGTCCACTCTAGTCGGCCTTTGCGACCATGCGCTCACCGACCGGGACATGACAATGGCCGAGTTGTACCAACTTCTCGCCCTACGCTCATCTTAGGAAGGTGCAAGTGGGTTGACTGAAACGGGGGGTCCTACTGCCTGCCGACTGTCTTTCCTGTTGCATGATGATGCCTCTGGCGGTACCCTTATGCAGTCATGTGCACATGCCGGTCCTGATGATGTGTCCTGGATGCATGCTTCCCATGTGCACTCAAACGTTTGCCTTGCCACGTCGCCTGTCCAGCGCTGTGCTGCCATTCCCTGTTCCATCGCCAAGTGCGATGTTATCCCCTATACGCGCATCACGGATGTCACCTGGGTTGTTGACTCTGGTGCCACCCATGACATGACGTGTCGTTGTGACGCCTCCGTAGTCCTGCTACCTGTTGGTGCTGTTCGCTCTGTCCGCACTTCAACTGGCCATGAGGTCCCTGTCAAGGGTGTTGGGGTTGTGTACTTCACTGGGCCAACTGGTCCCGTGTACATCTCTAAGGTGCTCTTTGTCCCTAATCTTGAACTCAGCCTGCTATCTGTCTGTGCTTGCACCAAGATGGGCCTGCGTATCACGGACACAACTACCGATGCTCGCATTTTTTGACCCAACACCCAGGAGATCGTCCTCAGTGGGATGGTCATCAATGATCTCTACCACATTTTCGGGTCGCCCGCTAGTGTCCCCCCCCCCTTCCTCCCTCTTCCACTATGTGTTTCTTCGACAGTGGTGCTCTGTCCCCTAAGCACATTCGCCTCCTACATCGATGCCTCTGCCATGTGTACCTAGGGGCTGTCGATAGGTTGATATGCACTCTGCTTGCTCTCGGTCTTGATGCGGCATCCTTCCAGGTGCCGCCTACGACCGACTGTCTGTCTTGTGCCAAAGGCAAAATGCATCGGTCCACTTCCCCCGAGTCAGTCTCCAGGGCTCGTCGGCTTCTGGAGCTCGTCCACTCCGACCTCATGGGTCCGATCCCTATCAAGTTTCACAAGGAAAGCGGCCGCTACGTTCAAACGCTCACTGATGACTTCACGCGCATGTGCTAGGTTTACAGTCTACGTCAGAAGAGCGAAGCTGTCATCGCTGTCCGTGACTGGCCGGTCATGGCCGAACGCCAGGCCCGCTTCAGATCTTTTGCTCTGACCGCGGTGGCAAGTACCTCGGCAACATGGCATGCTACTTCACCGAACTAGGTGTCTTCCACAACCTCTCCGCTCCTGCCACCCCCTAGCAAAATGGTGTCTTGGAACGCTAGAACCGTACCATGGAGGATGCTGTCCACGTCATGCGTGACGACAGTGCCATGCCTACGACCTTTGCGTTTGAGGTGATGGCGTACATGACCTCGGTGTAGAAGCGCATCCCACATGGCCCCCTCCCAGGCCACTGCACACCCTACAAGCTATGGTATGGCCACTATGCCGATCTGCGCCTGGCCAGTGTTTGGGGCTCCCTCGCCTGCGTATGGTTCACGCCGGAGTAGGAAGGGAGCAAGCTCTGTCTGTGAGGCTGCATTTGCGTCTTCGTTGGCGTGGCCCTACGGTCAAAGACGTGGCGGTTCTAGGACCTTGAGCGGCGTTGCATTGTGGAGACGTACGACTCTATCTTCTTCGAGCATCTCACTTCCCGTGACCTTGTTCGCATCCATGCTCTCTGCGCTACTCATGTCCCTAGGTGTGCCGGAGCTCGTCGTGAGGGGGAGATGCCTGCCGTGGATGGCCCAGTGTCCCCTCCTAGTGCAGTCACTTTGTTGGCGGTACCCTAGGGGTTGTAACAAGGGGTTGTGCCCATCGGCGCCTCCAGCCCCGTCCCATCTGCGGTTTGCCCTGTCGGCCCTGCCTTTGCGTTGCCGTCCGCATCCGAGTCCGCATTTTAGTCCGTGTCCACGTCTGAGGCCCTGTCCAATCCTGAGTCCGCGTCTGCGTCTCGCTCTGAGCCGTCCACGTCCCCGTCCCTAGTCGTTGACGCGTCCGCGTCTGGCACGGAGCCATCCTCGGCCACTCAAGCCATACCATCCTTTGCTAACATGCCTTCCGTGCAGCCCATGCCTACAATTGAGTCTGCGGCGGCCCCTGCTCCTATCCCGTCTGACCCCTACATGCGAGCACTCGGCGGGTGGCTCCGCATTGCTCCAACTGTCAACAGCAGGTACCAGGGCAGGTGCCTGGCCCCTCGCCCTGTCTTGCCTACCACCAGTAGTGAGGTAGGCAGGCGGCTCCGACCTCGCCCCATGCACAACGTTGTCAGCGATGACCTTGGCAAGAAGGCCATCGACCTGAGTGCTCACAGCCTCAAGGAGGCTTACCTTGGCTATACCACTGGCATGTCACTACTTGCCCACAAGCATGACCTTGCTCGTGACGCTGCTGAGTCCATGGTCACGATGGATCCTCCCTCTACAGCGTATTCCCTGGCCACGCGTAGTACACCACTGTCGTCTCCCGACCCCACCACCATGCCTGAGGCCTTGTCAGCCCCTGAAACTGAGCAGTGGTGGGCTGCCTGCCAGGCTAAGCTCGACGCCATTCGTGAGCACAGCATCTTCGAGTTGGTGGACTTGTCAAAGAACCACAAGGCCTTCAAGGCCAGGTGGGTTCTCCGCAAGAAGCTCAAACAAGACGGCACGATGGAGTGCTACAAAGCCCGCATGATGGCAAAGGGGTTCTCCCAGGTCGCTGGTGTGGACTACACCGAGACCTTTACTCGTGTTGGTCGGATGACGACAGTGCTGATGCTGATGAGCCTACTGCCCCCTAAGTGTGCTGCTCTAGAGACTAAGTCTGGAAGCTCTGGGTTTGTTACTCACAAGTGCGCGCACCAGTGTTAGGGCCAGAAAGCAGCTGAAAGCTGGAAGTAACTGATTAGCAATGAAGAATGAGCAACAATGGAGAACCCCTCCAAGTTCTAGCCCCCCCCCCCCACCAGTGTAAAAGTTGTTACTCAGCTAACCAACCAATAAGAAAATAGTGCTAGGCCTATTTTCTGGCAGGCAGGGTTTTCTTGGTGAGCCTTGCCAGACGCCCGACAGCCCAAGACCCGGGCGTTCTTCGTTTTGCCTTAAAACTGGAGCATACCACAATACCGACGCTGCAAACGCAGTCGTGCGGTCAGAATCAGCTAAAAAAATAGCTACAATAATTTATGGCTACAGGAACCCAGGCAGTGCCTATGACAGTCAACGATGCCAAGCAGGGCCATACAATAGAAGACATGGACCCTTGGCATCGCATAATGCTGCAGACGCAATGCCACAGCCGGACATAACGATAGGTGCATGCAGAATGCATCCGCAGTGGCAGTGACTGCCGGCGGCCCGACCACCGAGGAGGCCTGCCGATGGAGCTGAGCGCATCGCAAGAGGGAGGAGGCTCCAGCAACGGGTGAGTGGGTCTCAGCGTGCGTCGGCTCCACCGAGCAACACTCCAGCGGCGTCAAGTCTCACCGTCAGTCATCTGCATGCCAATGTACACAAGCCGGGAGGACACAACATAGTACAATGAGAGATGCACGAAAACCAACACTCCCCCATGACTCACAGGCGTAGTGCACATGTGTGGACAGAGACATAGTCAATGACCAGACTCCCCCAGGCCAAGTAGAGACGCAAGCAAGGACAGAGAGAGTCACTCACGGACGCATGCCGACTGAACTCACAGCCTTCTTGAACGAGTCCAGCTTCAGTGCCTTGGTCAAGAAGTCAGCCAAGTCCTCTCTCGACCCACACGATGCTGACGGTGCCGTCATGCAACAACAAACGGACATAGTGATACTCATCATTGATGTGCTTTGTGTATGTGTGATGCATGCCGTCATTGTCGGCGATGGCCATGGCATTCTCATTGTCATAGTGCAACGTGATGGATGCGACGGACTGGCACAGCTCGGACAACAGACGACGCAACCACACACTCTCACGCGTACCTGAGCCAAGAGCAGCGTACTCAGCCTCAGTAGTACTGCGTGCAATGCATCCTTGCTTGCCACTATGCCAGGACACAGCAGTGCCGCCAATCACAAAGATCCAGCCTGTGCAACTCTTGCCGTCCGGACTGCCGGCCTAGTCATTATCGGTGTAGCCCACCGCGATAACAAACGGCTGATGGCGTAACATGAGACCTCGCCGAGGAGTCGAGAAAACATAGCGCATTCCTTGGATCGCGGCCTCGTAGTGGAGGTGACGCGGCTCCTCAGAGAACTGGGCCAGGAGGTTGACGGCGAACGCGATGTCTTGGCGCGTCGTTGCCGCCAGGAACATCAGTGACCTGATGACTCGCAGGTATGTGGTCACGTCAACTGGCTCCCCCACAACGGCTGGGTCAGGACTCTTCAGCTTTGCCTGGCCATTGGGTGACATGGGTGAGGATGCGCTCGGCACGAGTGGCAGGTCCTCGGCAAAGCGGGTGGATAACGTCTGCACATAGGCAACCTGGTGGATGTGCAGGATGCCCTGGGAGGGATCATGCTCGAGTTCCATGCCCAGGAAGACCCTGGCAAGCCCAAGGTCCTTCATCTGGTAGGCGGCGTGCAGCAGATCCTTGACACGTTGGATGGCAGCTATGTCTGGCGACACAATGAGCATATCATTGACGTACACGAGAACAGCGGCGAAAGTCTGGCCTCGCGGACTGAGAAAATGTGCGGGGTCAGCGGTGTTGCACTGGAGCCCACCATGAAGGAGCGTGTTGCTGATCTCTTGGTTCCAACACCGAGGCAATTGCTTTAGGCCATACAGGGCCTTGCGCAGTCGCCAGACTCTCCCAGTGCCATCATCAAAGCCTGGGGACTGATCCATGTAGAGCTCCTCACCCTCCAGTGAACCATGGAGAAAAGTGTTGCTCACATCCATCTAGTGCAGCTCCCACCCATGCTGGGCGACCAGACTGAAGAGTGCCCTACTATTGGAGAACCGGCCAACTGGGGCAAAGATCTCGTCATAATCGACCCCACAAATTTGGGCAAACCCTTTGGCTGTAAGACGGGCCTTGTACTTGTCCAAGGACCCATCGGGCTTCCACTTGCGCCAAAAGACCCACTTGGCGCCAATGGCCTTTTGTCCTGGGGGAAGGTCAATGAGGTCATACACATGGTGCTGTGGGATAGCTTCGAGCTCATCGGCACAGGCAGCATCCCAGTGGGCGGCCTCAGGAGAGGCTCGTGCCTTGCGTAGGGTGTCTGGGTCCTCCGGGCTTGCTATGGAGAGGACTGAGAGGGCGTGTGCACCTCGTGCCCCAGGTGGGATGCGAGCGAGTGCAGCCACGACAATGCACTGATGCTCATTATGGAGCATAGCGTAGCCCAGTGCGGAGCCCGGGTGGAGGTCTCCAATGATGGCCGAGGTGGTCAAGCTGAGGGCCTTGGTGCCAGGGTCCCCACTCACGGCCGTGGGAGCGGAGGAGACACATGGAGCCACGGGGGGTCGAGGCGCCACGGAGCGCAGAGGGACGGTCTGCGTGCTCACCAACGGTCTGGGTCGGAGGCTGCCGCCTGGGCCCCGCGTGTAATGTGGCAGGGCAGGTGACGGCGCTGAGTCCGTTGAGCTGATGGAGGCAGACGTGGTTGCTGGCCCGAAGGGACTAGCGGAAGCGACAGGGTCTGCTAGCCCAGAGGGACCAGCGGATGCGACTGGGATTGCCGGCCCAGAGGGACCAGCGTGCGTAACTGGGGCCGTTGGCCCGGAGGGACCAGCGGACGCAGCTAGGGGTGCCGGCCTAGAGGGACCAGCGGATGCGATTGGGGTTGCCGGCTCGGAGGGACCAGCGGGCGCGACTGAGGCTGCTAGCTCGGAGGGACCAGCGGACGCGACTAGGGGTGCCGGCCCAGAGGGACCAACGGACACGACTGGGGGTGCCCGACCGGAGGGACCAACGTACGCGAATGGAGGTGTCGGCCCGGAGGGACTAGCGGACGCGACTGGGGGTGCCGGCCCGGAGGGACCAGCGGACGCGACAGGAGGTGCCGGCCCAAAGGGACCAGCGGACGCGACTGGGGGTGCCGGCCCGGGGGGACCAGCGGATGTGACTGGGGCTGCTGGCTCGGAGGGACTGAGGGACGTGTCATCTGGAAGTGGCAAGAAGGAGGACGGACTCACCCCTCCCCCACGCGACGAGATAGACACGGATGAGCCGGAGAAAATGAGGTTGCGAGGAAACAGGTCCTTGAAGAAAAGGGCGTCCCGGGACTCAACGATGCAATGCGGGGAGGGATCCCGGAAGCGCCAGGCCTTGGACTGATGAGAGACACCGAGGAAGGTGCAGAGGCGTCCGTGAGGGGCAAGCTTGCCGCCCTGCTGTGGGACGAGTAGCCACACAATGGCCACGCAGCCCCAGTCGCGAGTTGGGCGAAAGGTCAGCTCGCTGACCGCACCAATGCTGGTACGGTATAGACTGGCGGGGAAAGGGACCGTGGGGAATCCTGTTCCAGACCTAGGTCATGTAGGCCTTGGCTTCAAAATAGAAGCCATGAGAGAGACCAGACTCAACCCGCATGGTGCGGACGGCGTCGGCCATAGTGCGGTTCCACCGTTCGGAGACACCGTTCTGGGCGGGTGTGTAAGGCGCGGACTTCTCATGGCGAATTCCGCAGGGGGCGAGAAAGGTCGTGGCTTCACCCAGGTAATCACCGCCGCGATCGGAGCAAAAGCGGCGGAGAGAGTGGCCACACTCACGCTCTGCAAGGACAAGCCAGTCCTGGATGGCGGGGGCGACATCGCTCTTCTGCCGAAGGTAGAAGACCCAGCGGTAGCGAGAATAGTCGTTAGTGAGGGTGAGGACGTAGCGACCATGCTCGCCGACGGACTCGGTAGGGAGAGGACCCATGACGTCCGAATGGACAAGGTCGAGGGAGGCACACGCACGGGAGGAAGATAAGGGATACGTGGAACGATGCATCTTCCTCTGAGCGCAGTCAATGCACTCAGTTGGGCACGGGAGAGGAAAAGTCTCCGGGTCAAGGCCCTTGGCCAGCTGGGTGCAAAGCATGTTGTCTACGGTGGCAGAGTGGATTTGGCAAAGGCGGCGGTGCAGGAGGCAAGTGTGCTCAGGAGAAAGCGTGCTGGTGATAAACACATGGCCTGTGGTGGGTGACGGGGAGGAGACGGGAGGAGAGGAAGATAGACCAGGTACATGCCACAGGTTGCCACGGGAGGTGGCGTGCAGTACGACAAGACCAGACGGATGCAATGACACAGTGCCAACACCACGCGAGTGCACAACATCCATGCTCATGTGGTCAAGGGCAGTGACGGACAGGAGGTTGAGCTCAAGACTAGGGATGAAGAGGACATCGGTCAGAAAGACGTCACCCGAGGGACCACGGAAACAAACGACGCCAACACCACGGACAGGCAACACCTGGCCAAAACCCGTCCTGACACTGGAAACATCGCCTACAGGACCGAGCATACTAAAGGCCTCACGATAGGCCATCATGTGATGCGTGGCCCCGGAGTCGATGATCCAGGTCTCAGCGGGGTCCTGGACCGGGATCGCAAGATCACTAACGGTCACATGGCAGCAAGCAAGGGACGCGGACGCGGTGGAAGGAGGTGCGAATCGAGACTCCCAATCGTCAAGCCAAGCAACGTCGTCCTTGGAGGGGGTAGCGGAGACCGTGAGAGACGACGAGACAGACAAAGAAACAGGGCATGACCGTAGCTCAGTCTGGGTCATGCAGGGCTGGACAAGGGATTAGGAAGTGATGCAACTCGCACTTCCTTGGGGAGGAGGACGAGGGAGGCCGAGCTGGAGCGCGATGAACTACTCCAGCTGGCGCTCGCGAGAGGATGGTACGGGAGTGTAGACGGACTGCGGGGTGATGGCGACGGAGCCCGGATAGAAGGAGGACTGCGCAGGCGCCAACGGCTGCGGCGGTGGTGTCGGTGCGACCGGTGAAGCAACTGGAGTGGTGGAGCTGCTAGATGAGGCGGTGGGGTTAGAGCCGGCGACAGTCACTGCGGCAGAGGGAAGACGGCGCTTGCGCTGGCGACGCATGGTGGCGATGACACGCGCCTCATCCGTCGGTAGAGGGCACGTGTACCACCCGTGCCCGGGCTGGCCACAGTTGTGGCAGACCGAGCTGCCAGCGCTGGACCCGGTTGACGACTGTTGCTGCTCCTCCTGCTGACAATTGCCTTTCTTGGTCCGACGCTTCTTCTTCCCCGACGATGATGAGGTAGGTGCGGTGGGGGAGGCGACGGCCACAGAGGCGACGGAAGGGGAGGCGACGACCTCCATGCATTGGAGTCGGGACTCCAGACGAGCTTCCTCAATGCGAAGGAAGAGCTCCTATGCCCAGGGTAGGAGGGTGCCCTGGGCTGCCATGTTCAAGAGAATGTCGTGAGGGTAGTGGACGAAGACGTCCGAGTACGCTTTGGTGGTAACGTACTTGATGGTGAGGAGCGCGGCCAAAGGGGGTGGAGCAGATTTCCCGAGGCAACGAAGGATGTCCTCCGCCCGCTGCCAGTAGGAGGTGACCGTCTCGGTCTCCCCCATGTGCAGGGAGTTGAACTCCCGTAGCAGGCGGCTAGTCTCAGCGTTGCCGGACAGGCGATGGGGACGAGTGAGAATGTGCCATGTGGCTACAGGGTCTGGGGTGGTACTAGCGGTGAAGTCGCCTAAGAAGGGCTCGAGGGCAAGGCGGGAAGCCGGAGGGACGACAGGGACGAGAGCCCGGACGACACCACCAACGTCAAACAGCTTGTCCGCCAGGGTGGAGTCATACGGCAGGGTGTAGTATGCCCACAGGCCCTCACCCTGCGCCCATATACAAAAGCTCAGCTCCCAGCTCCGGAACTACTCGCCGGCCTGAAGCGGTGGCGGCAGCGTCTCAGAGTCCTTTTGCCTGCGGCCGGTACCCAGAGTGGGGCCAAGGACGGAGGTCACTATCTACTACTGGCGCAGAGTCTGTTGCTGCACTAGGTATTTTGTGGTAGCAGACACAGCTGGGCTTGCACGCCCTGGAGGGGGAAAGGACAGAGACGCATTGGGGACAGACTGGGAGACTAACGGTTGCAGTGCCGCAAGCAGCTGCGTCAGGGTGGCGAGCTGTCGCTGAAGAGCATCGAGGGGGTCAGGGTTATCACCAACGACATCAGAGGGTTGTTGGCGCCGTTACTCCTCCTCCTGTTGCTGCTGCTGCTCCTTCTTCTCCTACTCTTCCTGCTACTCTTGCTACTACTGCTGCTGCTGCTGCAGCTGCTACTGCTCTTGCTTCTGCTGCTGCTGCTGCTGCTGCTGTTGCTGCTGCTGCTGCTGCTCTTACTGCTGCTATTTCTGCCGCTACTATTGCTCCTGTTGCTGCTGCAGCTGCTACAAGAAAGGGGGAGTGGGGGTCCCCCGAACAGAGGAGGACCCCTCCCCAGTGGGGCTACCAGCCATGGTGTGATGCCCTTTGTTTTGTTTGTTTTTTTCTCTTTGGGGTTGCTGACGTCAGTAGTATCGCCTTGTTGAGGGCGGTGGACATTCTGCCCACCCTTAGGATTGCTTCCCCCTTCCCTTGCCCCTTTCTTTGTTTTTTTTGGTTGAAGACGTCAGTAGTGATGTCAACAGCGGGATGCTGACATCAGTAGTGGCGGTTGTTGGGGCCGCTACTATAGCTGTTGTTGCTGTAGCTGCTGTTGTTGCTGCTACTACTATAGTAGTTTGTTGTTGTTCCTGCGGCTGCTGTTGCAGTTGGTGCTACTACTACTACTTCTGATGCTGTTGCTGCTGCTGTTGTTGTTGCTTCCGTTGCTGGTGCTGCTAGTGCTGCTGCTTCGGCTGCAGTTGCATCAATAGTTGCTGCTGCTGCGGGCCGCTGGAGCTGCTAGGGTTGCTATAGCAACAAAGGCAACTGCTGCAGGAGCGGCGGCGAAGCAGGTGGGATGGGAGTTTTTTTTTGCTCCTTTTTTTCTTCTTCCTCGTCTGTCACAACGGGCAGCTGCCCGCTGTCAGTTGCAAGCACCGGGCTGCTGCTCGCTGACAGTGGGCAGTGAGCTGCTGCTCGCCTGCAGCGGGCAGCGAGCTGCTACTCGTTGGCAGTGGGCAGCGAGCTGCTGCTCGCTGGCAGCAGCGGGCATCTGCTCGCAACTCGCTCACTGCGAACAGCGAGCAGCAGCAGCAGTCGTTGTTGGCAGCTGCTCACTACAGCAGCTGTTACGGCTGGCTGCTGCTGCTACACGATACTACAGCTGTTGCTTGCAGCTGCTGCTGCTCGCTGCTGCTGCGGGCTGTTGCTGCTGCGAGCTGCTGTTGCAGGCTGCTGATGCTGCGAGCTGCTGCTACGGGCTGCTGCGAGCTGCTGCTATGGGCTGATGGTGCTGCAGGCTGCTTCGAGCTACTGCTTCTGCCTGCTGCTGCTGCAGCACGCGGCTGTTGCTGGCTGCTGCTGCCACTGCTCGCCGTCGTTGCCTGCGGCTGCCGCTGCTGCAAGCTGCTGCTGCTGCATGCTGGTGCAAGTAACTGCACTTGGGTGACGTTGTCGCGTGCGTCGTTGCCCATAGGTGTTGGACGCGGCCTGCCGCTCACTTCCTCGCGTCATGTGTGGGGGTCAATGCTACCGAAAAAATCTCGGTAGCATTTCCCCTGGCCCAGTGGCCGTGGGAAAAAATCTGACGCCGCCACCAGGCGGGTCAATGCTGCCGGAAAAAATCCGGCAGCATTTCCCCTACACTGGCGTGTATGGGGGTCCGCCGGCGTTGTCTTGCACCTGTACCTCAGTCTTCTGCTGCTGCTGCTACGCTCTGGCTCTGATACCAAGCTAGAAACCTAGGCAGCATGTTGGGGCAGCATGCGTTGTTGATGCAGCGTGCGGGCTTGCACGCTCGTTGCTTAAGTCTGCTGCTCCCTCAGTCTGCTGCTCTAGAGACATAGTCCGCAAGCTCTGGGTTTGTTACTCACAAATGCGCGCGCCAGTGTTAGCGCCAAAAAGCAGCTGTAAACTGGAAGTAACTGATTAGCAATGAAGAATGAGCAACAATGGGGAACCCCTCTAAGTTTTAGGCCCCCCCCACTAGTGGAAAAGTTGTTACTCAGCTAACCAGCCAATCAGAAAATAGTGCTAGGCCTATTTTCTGGCAGGCAGGGTTTTCTCGGTGAGCCCTGTCAGGCGCCCCACAACCCAAGACCTGGGCGTCGTCCGTTGTGCCTGAAAAATGGAGCATACCATGATACCAACGCTGCAAACGCAGTCGTGCGGTCAGAATCAGCTAGAAAAATAGCTGCAAGAAGTTATGGTTGCACGAACCCAGGCAGCGCCTATGACAGTCAACGATGCCAAACCGGGCCATGCAACAGAAGACATGGACCCTAGGCATCGCATGATGCTGTAGACGCAATGCCACAGCCAGAGACAGCGCTAGGTGCCGGCAGACTGCATCCGCAGTGGCAGTGACTGCCGGCGGCCCAACCACCGAGGAGGCCTGCCTATGGAGCTGAGCGCATCGCCAGAGGGAGGAGGCTCCAGCGACGGGTGAGTGGGTCTCAGCGTGCGTCGGCTCCACCGAGCGACACTCCAGCGGCGTCAAGTCTTGCCGTCAGTCATCTGCACGCCAATGTACACAAGCCGGGAGGACACAACAGAGTACAATGAGAGCTGCACGAAAACCAACACCCCCAGCTCTGTTTAGCCTGTTACTCAGTTTCTAAGCCAATCATAAAATAGACCTATTTTTTGGCAGGCAGGGTTTTCTCGGTGAGCTCTACGAGACGGCCGACAACCCAAACCCGGGCATCATCCGTTTTGCCTGAAAACTGGACCATGCCATAATATGCATGTTGCAAGTGTAGTCGTGCGGTCAGAATCAGTAGGAAAACAACAGTGCGGAGTTATGGCTGCCTAAACCCACGCAACGTCTTCGCTAATTCCCGATATCAATTGTGCCTGGAAATCATGAAACTTGGACCCTAGGCATGACACAGCGCTGCGAACGCAAGAGTGTAGTTAGACACGATGCTAGATGTGCAGGCAGCATATATAGTGACAGTGCCTGCCGGCGGCACGACTGCGGAGGAGGTCTGCCGATCGAGCTGAGCACGAAGGGGGGAGGAGGCTCCAAAAGATTGCGTGTAGGCCTCAGCGTGCGTTGGCTCCACCGGTCGACACTCCATCACCGTCCGAGGGGATAAATGGAGAGAGCTTCAGATGGACTGACTGATGGAGTGTCAACACTTTGTCTCGGCCGAGCCGAGACGAAGTGGAGCTTGGAGCTGACAAAGTGCGTAGAAGCTTCCTAGCAACACGGCCGCTGACCAGGCGTCAGTGCCTAGTCAGACGGTGACGACAATCACAGGTCGTACACACAACGGCAAGGGTTTGGCTAGGAGACACAAGTCCAAGTGTCAGAATGCTTCAATATAGCATATGTAGAGAGAAATGACAACTGACAGGTCCAGGGCATAAATACCTGCCGCGGCGCACGGCGGGTGTCGCACGCGGCAGTCCAAGAGCTGTCCTAAAACCGGCCCAAAACCACTGTTTTGGCCGTAACTCTGCGCACACATGTCAGAATCCTACGCCGTCTGAACCTAGACGTGCAGAATCAAAAGACGCACGCAACGACTGGTCACATGCATGCATCCATCGACTGACAACGAATATACAATGCAAAAACATGCAAATGGGCCTCATGCCCAGTCCGCCGAAAGGCGCCTGCAAGACGTAGAAGACACAACAAGGAGTCCCGGTGACATCTGGGGCTCTGGGACAGTGGTCGGTCAGCTCCAGACGGGTAGTCCACCACCTGTCGTCACGCCGGTGTCACCAGGGCCGCCTCCCTCAGGGATCTGCACGAGTATGGACACGGCTGAGTGGTCACAGTAAACTGTACAGGAACGGCACAAATCACAACACTCCCCCATGACCCGATGGTACGCATGTCCATACACGTGCAGCACTGGTACAACCACATAGTGAGTGACACAGACAGATGAGACGGCAACGTGCATTCCACACTCAACCACTGTCACGCACGGGGCGAAGCCCAACAGGACGAATGGCCACCTGGAACTTTTCGCGGGCAAGTGCCTTCGTCAAGAAATCAGCTCGCTGCAAGTGAGTGCCAACCCACATGATGGAGATCACGCGTCGCTCCACCAGATCCCAAGGTGATGCTCAACCGGAATGTGCTTTGTGCGAGCATGAAAAACACCAGAGTTCTCCGCAATGGCGAGAGCACTCTGGTTGTCGCAACGCAGCACAATGGCGGGTACTGACTGCCCAAGCTCAAGAAACAAGCGCTACAGCCAAACTGCCTCATCAGCCCTTGCCCCCAAAGCCACATACTCTGCCTCCGACGAGCTACATGCGATGCAGCCCTGCTTCCCGCTTTGCCAAGACAAAGCGGTACCAGCGAGCAGAAACACGTAACCAGTACGACTGCGCCCGTCAGGACTCCAAGCCCAGTCGCTGTCAGTGTAGCCGTCAAGGACCACCGAACACTGTCGACGAAAGCAGAGTCCGAGATACGGCGTGGAGACCACGTACCGTACCAGTCACACAGCCGCGTGAAGAGCTCTCGCACGTGGAGCCTGCGAGAACTGAGCGAGGAAGTTGACGGCGAACGCGATGTCGGGACGCGTGGTAGTGGCCAGGTACATTAGAGATCCGATAAGATGGAGGTACAAGGTCACGTCCACTGTCTCCCCCAGCTGTGTAGGGGCGTCCACCTTCAGAGTATCCTACCCATCAGGTGTGAGTGGTGTGGAAGCAGTGGGCACTGCACCAAGGAGATCGCTAAAGCGCTCCCCCACGACTCGTGCTTATCGGGCCTGATGCAGCAACAGTGTCCGACGTCTGCGATCACGCACAATCTCCATACCAAGAAACACCGATGCAGGACCGAGGTCCTTCAACCTGTAGGCGATCTGCAGGACAGCCTTGGCCTTCTTCACGGCCTCCAACGATGGACACGCGATCAGAAGGTCATCAACATAGACCAGGATGGCGGTAAACCGCTCGGGTGTCGGTAGGATGAAGAGTGAGGGGTCTGCCTCGCTCTGGACGTATCCTGCGCGAGTCAAGGTGCCAGTGATTTCTTGGTTCCAACACCGTGGAGACTGCTTGAGGCCGTACAAGGACTTGCACAAGCGCCAGACCTTGTCACCGTCCTCAAAGCCTGGTGGCTGAGCCACGTAGATCTCCTCATCCAAAGAGCCATGGAGGAACGCGTTGTTCACATCCATCTGGTGTAGTTCCCAGTCATGCTGAGCTACTACACCGAACAGAGCTCGAGCTGAGGTCATGCGGCCAACAGGGGCAAAGGTGTCAGTATAATCAACTCCCTCAATCTGATAGAACCCCTCGACGGCCAAGCGGGCCTTGTAGCATTCCAGTGAGCCATCCGGCTTCACTTTCTTGCGAAAGACCCACTTGACCTGAATCGCCTTCCTCCCAGGGGGAAGGTCGACCAGCTCGTAGACTCCATGCTCTCGGATAGCGCGAAGCTCATCCTCGCAAGCAGCTCGCCAGGCATCAGCATCCTGCGATGAGAAAGCCTCCCTCAATGTGCCCGGGTCCGGCACCATAGAGGGGGAACTCTGCCTGGCAAGTGCACACGCCTCAGTGTCTGGCCTGATGGCCACGAGATCAGCTGCTGCGTCACAGGCGATATGGAACTCGCGAGTGACCAGGTCGTGCCCTATTGGGCACGCTGGGTGTACCTCTGAAAGCTCAGTGCGGACACTCAGGCCTAAGGCCTTTATGCCGGGATCACCGCTCGCAATGCTGCGAGAGGAACGTCTGGGTCCGGAACCCGGCGCTCGCTGAGCTCCGGGATCCAGTGGTCGAAGGCGACCACCGGACTCACGAGGGTAACCGGAGGTCGAGGGGCGCACCTCAGGCGCAGGAACAGGTACGACCACAGGGACAGGTACAACCACAGCTGGTGAGGGCTGAAACGAGGCAGTCGGAGATGCCGTGCGCGGAGATGCGTGTGTGGGGGACACTGAGCTCGGGATGACAGCGAGCAAGGCTGGCCCGGACATTGAGACCGGAGTGTCAGCCGATGTAGAGACAGGAGTGGGCTGGGCTGGGTCAGATGCCGGAACAGGGGTGCGAGTGGACACAGTGGGTGATGCAGGAGGGGGCATGGGAGCAGCGGTATCTGTGGGGTGCGAAGCAGGCTGGACAGGCGGGATCTCTGGACCAACGGCAATGATAGCCGGATCATCAAGTGCTGGAGATCGAGAGGGGACTCGAGCGGACACATCAGCATGGCGAGGAATGGTCGCTGGCGAAGGGGTCTCCCCCATCCACCGAGGACCCTCACAGGAAGGAACATGAGCTGCAGAGAGCGCTGTGATCGAAGTCAGATCACGGTATGTGAGTGACTCAAAAAACAGCGCGTCACGAGACTCAATGACACGACGGCGAGTGGCGTCCCAAAAACACCAGGCCTTCGACCGTGGGGAGATGCCGATGAAGGCACACAAGCGACCCCGAGGGGAGACCTTGGACCCCTACTGGTCCTCGGTGTACCACACCGAGGCCAGGGATCCCCAGACGCGTGCGAGAAGAAGATCGGCACGGTGGCCAAACCAGAGCTCGTACGGTGTAACATGATCCGGAAGCGGACCATGCGGGAGGCAGTTCCAGACCCAAGTCATGTAGACGAAGCCCTCGAAAGCGAAGGACTCTGGGAGACCGCACTCAGACCGCATGGCGCGGACCGCATCCTCCATGGTGCGGTTCCAGCACTCAGATACACCGTTCTGCTGTGGGGTAGCAGGAGCGGAGACCTGGTGAAAAATGTCGCGCTCAGTAAAGAATGAGTCCATCTTGCCGAGGAACTCGCCGCCGCGATCCGAGCGAAAGGTATGTAGCGTGTGGCGAGACTGTCGCTCAGCCATCACGAGCCAGAGCCGAACCGCAGGGGCTGTGTCGCTCTTCCGACGCAGACAGTAGACCCACCGCATCCGGGTGAAGTCATCGGTCAGCGTCAGAACATACCGGCCCCTCTCGGACAGTGACTCGACTGGAAGAGGACCCAGCAGATCCGAGTGGACCAACTCAAGGGGCCTCAGCGCTCGGGAACGCGAATCAGGGTAAGTGCACCGGTGCATCTTACCCTGAGCGCAAAAAAGACAGTCGGTCTTTGGTGGCTTCTCGAAAGAAGCCACGTCAAGACCAAGAGCGGGCTGTGTCCGGATGAGCTTCGACACAGTGTCGGAGCCCANCACCAGTGACAAAAACGCGACCAGAGGAGGAGGGAGAGCAAGGGGAGGAGGGCCGAGCAATGCGGTACAGGTCATCTACGACTGAAGCACGTAGGACAATGCTACGGGTGTCAAGAGCAGTCACAATCGCTGAATCAGCGGTATGCTCAACGGAGAGACCCATCAGAGTGCAGGCACGCATAGACAGCAGACTGAGCTCAAGATCACCGTGAACCGGTAAGGACTGACCAGAACCTGTACGAACGGAACGGACAGTCGTGACAGGACCAAGTACCACAAAGTCAGTACGACGACACGTCATGTGGTGGGTGGCACCGGAATCGATGATCCAAGTGCCACCGGAGTCACGACTGGTGGACGTCACTGTACAACGAGCGATAGAACACTCGGCATCAGAGGGACGTTGAGCCGTCAGTGAGAAGGAACGATGTACATCACGAAGGTGAGACTCATGAATCCAGTCAGTGCAGTCAGGCCCATCATCATCACATGCGGNGCTCCCCCACACGTGTCATCACGAGTCACGAGGACGGACGAACAAGCAGTCTGTGACCCACTCGACGATGACGACACACTCGCACCTCCCTGAAAGCGAAGCGCCAGAAGATGACGAAGCTCGGCGATGGTGCGGTCACGTGGGTCTGGATCACTACTGCTCGCCGGTGAGGATGCAGGAACAGCTGGAGTCGTAGTCGCCGCGCGTCCAGAGGAGTGTGCGGTCGATGTCCCGGACGCGGTGCGCACAACATGGGCAGCCTGAAGTCCGCGAGTGATGCGCTCCCAGTCGAGCGGCTGCTGGCACTCGGTGTAGCGATGGGCACCTCCACAGTTGTAGCAGTGCACGGAACGGCCACAGCTACCACTGGATGACGACTGCTGCTGACCCGATCCGCGCTTCCTATTCTTCTTCTTCCCCTGGGCAGCTGCTGCAACGCCCTGCGTCTGCGTGGGCGTAGACGGGGTCGAAGAGGAGGAGGAAGATGAGGTCGTGATGGAAGAAGGTGAGGGTGACTACAGGAGGGAAGACGGTGGTGAGGCGAGGACTGCGGCAACGAGGGAAGTCTCCTAATGTGCTACTGCTGCCTCACTGGCCGACGTCACCTGGAGGAAAAGCTGATGGGCCCACGGGAGCAGCTGCAGGGTGGCTGAGAAAGGCTCAAGAGTAGCGTCGCTGTACCGTGTGAATATGTCGGTGTACTCCAGGCGAACTCCGAGCATGATCGTCCGAAGCGCCCACAGTTGTGTGCCCCCTGAGGTCCCCAGGCGCGTGTAGATACGCATGGCGCGTCGCCAGTAGTCCGCTGCAGGCTCCGCTGGTCCCTGACGCAGGGAGTGGAAGGCACGAATGTGTGACGCACGGGTGGCGTGCGTCTCTGCGGCCAGGAGGGACAACGCCAGATCCCAGCCTCCACGAGGATCAGCTCCGGTGCCTGTGCCAGCCTCGCCGAGGAAGGGACGGAAGTCAACAACAGTCTTGCGTGGCATGGCATAGAGAAGTCCTCGCATGGCTCGGGTTGCTGTCAGCACCTGTGCTGGATCTGTAGACTGGTATGGGCTGTGGTAGTAAGGCCACACTCCCTCAGAAGTAGCCCATACCTGAAACAGGATCTCCCAGCAATCAAATCCGTCCTCGCTGATGTACCGTGGAGGTGGTGCCTCAAAGTCCTTTGGCTGCCTCTCCGTGGGGAGAGCAGCCGCAGGCTGAGGAGGGCGAGTGACGGGAAAAACTCCTGGTAGAGGGTGGTCACTGGGGAAGTCAGGTGACGGTCGTATCGGGGACACGGGTGGAGGTCGGATACCCATCTGCAGCTGACGGAGGCGCTCCTGTAGAAGGCGAATCTCCCGCTCCTGGGAGTCATCCTCGAAGCTTGGCATGAATGGCTCGTCATCAAGGAGGTCTGCAGGTGGTGGGGAAACCACGCCAGGAGGTGAAGCAGGCGGGGCGCCTGTCACGGGCGCCTGAGCCGAGTGCTGGGTGGAGGCCGCAACGTCGGCAGTCTCGCCGGCAGCTCCCTCGGAGATCCGCGGAGGAGCCGTGCACTCAGCGCGCAGGAGCTCAGTCAACGTGCGGATCGCGTCAGTCTGCTCTCGCTGCAGACGACGCATCTCCTCCTACTGACTGCGCAGGTCCTCAATGGCCTGCGAGCGAGGGCTCAATACCCCTGAAGAAGAGGAGGAGGGATCACCTGGTCCCTTGTCGTTGTCGTCGGGCGACCTCATGTCGCCGCTCACTATGGGACGACAGGTCAACTTTGCCGGATTTCAAAACCAACAGCGTTTCTCGAGGAGTTAAAAGGCTTGCAACTTTTGACTTTTCGGTTGAAAATTTGGCCAAGTGTTAAGCTGATGTCAGCAAGTGGTTGCTGATGTCAGCACGACCTGATGACGTCAGCAACCAACAATGCTGACGTCAGCTCGTCCCCTCCCTTTCCCCCCCCCTTTTTTTTTCTCTTGTCATGGTTTTGCCGCCGCGCAGTGGCGCGCGGCAGCTCCGCGGAAGCTGCGAAGCAGCTTCCGCCCAGCTGCTGCTGCAGCTGTGTTGTCAGCTGCAGCAGCAGCTGCGTAGCTGCGCGTGCAGCGGTGGCAGCGGCGGCTGCGCTGCTGCTGCTGCTGCTGCGCGCGGCGGCCGCTGCTGCGCGCGGCGCTGCTGCTGCGCGCTGCAGCTGCTGCTGGCTGCCGCCGCCGCGCGCTGCTGCTGGCTGCCGTCGCCGCGCGCTGCTGCTGCTGCCACTGCTGCGCTGCTGCTGCCGCCGCGACTGCCGCTGCTGCTTCTGTGCCGCTGCCGCTGCTGCGGTGCTGCTGCCGACGCCGCTGCTGCGGTGCTGCTGCCGCCGCTGCTGCCACGCTGCTGTGGCGGCCGCTGCTGCTGCGCTGCTGCTGCGCGGCTGCCGCCGCCGCCTCTGCTGCTGCTGCTGCTCTGCTGCTGCGGCTGTGGGGGGAGTGGCGGCTGCACGCACCGCAGCCGCCACACGCCTCTGTGTGGCGGTACGCGCTGCTGCTGCTGCCTCAGCAGCTACGATCTCATGTGGTGGGTGGAGTACGCGGACGGCAACCGGCCGTCTCCAACGGGTCCCAGAAGAACTGCTGCAGCGGTGACTCTCACTGCTGCTGCTCTGCTGCGTCTCTGCTGCGCAGCTCAGTGAGAACTGTCTCACTGCTCTGATACCATGAGAAAGTGCGTAGAAGCTTCCTAGCAACACGGCCGCTGACCGGGCGTCAGTGCCTAGTCAGACGGTGACGACAATCACAGGTCGTACACACAACGACAAGGGTTTGGCTAGGAGACACAAGTCCAAGTGTCAGAATGCTTCAATATAGCATATGTAGAGAGAAATGACAACTGACAGGTCCAGGGCATAAATACCTGCCGCGGCGCACGGCGGGTGTCGCACGCGGCAGTCCAAGAGTTGTCCTAAAACCGGCGCAAAACCACTGTTTTGGCCGTAACTCTGCGCACACATGTCAGAATCCTACGCCGTCTGAACCTAGATGTGCATAATCAAAAGACGCACGCAACGACTGGTCACATGCATGCATCCATCGACTGACAGCGAGTATACAATGCAAAAACATGCAAATGGGCCTCATGCCCAGTCTGCCGAAAGGCGCCTGCAAGACGTAGAAGACACAACAAGGAGTCCCGGTGACATTTGGGGCTCTGGGACAGTGGTCGGTCAGCTCCAGATGGGTAGTCCGCCGCCTGTCATCACGCCGGTGTCACCAGGGCCGCCTGCCTCAGGGATCTGCACGAGTATGGACACGGCCGAGTGGTCACAGTAAACTGTACAGGAACGGCACAAATCATAACAGGAGCTTCGAGCCGACTGATGGAGTGTCGACACTCCATCAGAGAGCTTCGAGCCGACATGTCGGCTCGAAGACCACACAAAAGTCGCGACGTGCCATTGTCATCACATTGACTCACAGTCTTGCTCAACCTGCACAGAGGGCCTGGGTGAATTCGACACAATTTGTTTCTCAATCGCTCTTGGTATGTATTGTTCGGATCTTATTGTATTTTTTGCACCTTGTTTTCACTAACCTTGTCTACATCCTGTTTGCACACTCCACTTTGTGGTTCAAGTTTCTCTCTTGAGCAGTATCTGAAGAACAATGCAGTCAAGACAGTTTCTGCAGGATCATTCCCGAAGATCATGACAACATCGAATGGCAACCTAACACACAATGGCTGGGGTTGTGGGCAAAGGCAAGCTCAAATGAGAAATTGATGAATGTATATGTACCAAATTTGAAACAAACACAAAGAAGCCAGGTCTCCAACATGCAACATCAAGCCCTACCTCTCAGTAATGGAAAAAACTCAATACCTACCATAACATGCTGTGCCGCGCACCAATCTGCCACTCCTAGATCAACACAGAATATTGAGGAACAGATCCAGCTCAAAACGAATCTCGGGTTCCTCAAATCACAAGCTCAAACTCACAGGAGCTCCACCCACACTACAAGCACGAGGCACTTGCGCCTCCACATGGTCTACTACACGACTTGCTGGTTTGAGCCGGACGACACGCCACGCCCTGTCCGTGTCCTGCTCCTCCTCTCCAGACCCAGTGGATGCCGCGCCGCCCTCCTCACCCTTCACCTGAAGCAGGGCCTCGACAGAGCCCAGGCTTGCACTCTTCCAGAGCTTCCCTTCCCTCTTGACCTGCTCCTGCCGCGCCGCCATCATCCTCTTGCGCAGGCGGTACTTGGCGGCGTGGTACGCGCGCTGGCTGGCGTGACATGCCGGGTCCAGCATCGCGGCCACAACGGCACTCGTGGGCAATGTGTTGGTCTGAACTTGGTACTGCTGCGGCTGCTGCAGCGCTGCTGCTGTGGGCGAAGGAAGTGAAGGGTCTGACATCGAAGAAGAGAAGCTCTGGAGAGATGATGAGCTCGGGAGCACCCCTGCACGAGGATTCTGAGTTGACTCCGGCTGGTTCTCATTGACTTGCTCCCCATTACTGCCAGCTCTGTCAGCCTGGTGGTTGCCCTCTGCCATGTTCTGCCAAGCCCATGGTCCAAGGTAACATGGCAGCCAGGTTCAGAGTGTTGTCGCTAAGGTGTAGGGTGGCACTTCAGCCAAGACAACAACAATAGGCCTACGCAAGCGCAATAGAGGCCCATGCCGCGCTGTTCATTGCCATCTCCAACGGTTTCCTCACAATTGCTCCTACAAGAACAGTCCTTGAGACCCAAGAAACCGATTGGAATCGATACGAAACAGGGCAGCGAGAGAGTGCACCGTTCAGCTTTCTCACCTTAATGTGCGAGAGCTGAGACTTCACATAATCGATCACCTCCTCGATCATCGTCGCCGTGTCTCCCTGAACAGTGCAAGGCAAACAAACCTCTACACTAGCTGAGAAAACTGGAAGTGTGCAGGATGTTGTGCAAATCAGCAGGTTGTGCAAATCAGCAGGTTGTGCAGATCAGCAGGTTGTCCAGATCAGCAGGTTGTGCAGATCAGCAGGTTGTGCAGATCAGCAGCTGTGTCTGCGGTCAAAGCACCACCACCATGCTGTCTCTGTTTCTCAATCACCAAAATGAGATCGTTGGGGCCGACATGTCGTGTGAAATGTCCAAAACAGGTCCATGGGGTCACTCCAGACATTGTGCTAGAAATGAGAAATCATTCTTTCCTGTGCATGTGGCATGCCAGCATGCACTTCCCTGTGAAAGCATCCCTGAGCACCAAAATTCCTTCACCCGAAAAAAAAATAAAAAAAACATGCATAACTTGCTGGTGCATACCTTGCTGGTGCATACCTTGCTGGTGCATACCTTGCTGGTGCATACCTTGCTGGTGCATACCTTGCTGGTGCATACCTTGCTGGTGCATACCTTGCTGGTGCATACGTTGCTGGTGCATACCTTGCTGGTGCATACGTTGCTGGTGCATACCTTGCTGGTGCACGGCACAATGTCCATGAGGAGCTTCATCCGCTGGTTCAAATTGCTCCTCCGCTTCCTCGCAGCCAAGGCAGCCGCATTCTCGACAAACTTCTTGTTCCCCTGCCGCTGCTGCTGACCGCTTCTGCCCAGGATTCCTTCAGCCTCCCCATCTTCTTCGTCTCCCTCTGCCTCTCCCGAGCTGTCATATCCGTCCTTCAGGTTGGTGGAGGAAGGAGCGTACTCCATCTCCAATGCCTCCCCATCCTGTGGCACAGAACCAGCATCAACAGAATGAATCAGCACCGATTCGCATGAACAGAAACGCCACAGGATGAGCAACATCAAAGTACTCTAGGAATAATAGCATCCTGAGGGTGGGAGAGAAGATGCGGTCCTCCTCAAAAACAAGTTTCTGGGCACGACAGCAACATGTTGTGACGACAATGGAAGGCTGGTCCTGATGACAACGGAAAGATCATCGAGGCACAAGTCGTGACAACAACAGAATACGAAGAAAGGCACATGGCTGCCAAAGACAGAGCCCACTGTGCTCAGCAACGTGTTGCGACAAGATCCCCCCCCCCCCCCC
>SZWC01000825.1:194233-211950 GCA_023375785.1 Penium margaritaceum
GCGCCTGGCGGGCTGCTTCCCATCGCAGCTGCACCACTGCTGCCATCCAATCGCAGCTGCTGCTGTTGCTGATGCTCCTGCTGCTGCTGCTGCTGCTGCTGCTGCTGCTGCTGCTGCTGCTGCAGACCAGCTGCTCCTGCGCCCAGCATCGGCTGTTCCTCATAGTAGCTAGATGCATTGCAAAAACCTCCCTGGAAAGTAGGTGTGGTCTGTCCATGGCTCTGACCATGTGGGTGACCATGTGGGCGGCGATGTACATGGCCCACAGACATCTCCTTCCCTGCCATCATGCCCATAGACGGAGCTTGCACTGCTCCAGTCGGTTGTGCACCCCACGAAGGCTCGGCACAGCCTTTCTCAGCAGGAACGCTCAAGCTTCCCAATTGACCAGCCTCAACAACTGTATGACAGCATCCACTCTTCTCACACTGCGGCTGCTGCTGCTGCTGCTGCTGCTGCTGCTGCTGCTGCTGCTGCTGCTGCTGCTGCTGCTGCTGCCGCTGCTGCTGCTCCTGCAGATGTTGGTAGGGCTGGTGGTTGAGCTGATGCTGCTGCTGCATGAAATGAGGCTGGTGTGGCTGTTGGTGTTGCACTTGCTGCTCGTGGTGGCTGTGCTGATGCTGCTGGTGTGGAGGCAGTGGTTGCTGATGATGCTGCACCTGCCGGTGTTGGTGGACGTGTTGCTGCTGATATTGTGGCTGCTGCTGATGTTGCTGCTGGTCTGGAGGCTGTGGCTGCTGCTGATGTTGCTGCTGGTCTGGAGGCTGTGGCTGCTGCTGATGTTGCTGCTGGTGCAGAAGTGGCTGCCTCTGATCATGATGGTGATGATGAAGATGATGATGGTGATGAAGAAGACTCTGGTGCAGCTGCTGTTGATGGTGGTTCTGGCAGAGGAGCCGCGGCTGCTGCTGCATCTGCTCCTGCAGAGAATCTGGGGCAGCGTTGTCAAAGCTCGCGTCGAACCTTGAGAGGAGCGACCGGCCATGGATCGGAGAGGTTGGTCTGTGTGCCTTGGCAGGGTCTCGGGGTGGCTTCGTGCTGCTGAACCCATCCGTAGGGAGGGGATCAAAGACCACCACGAGTGGAGAGACCTCTGGAGGAGAGCCCGGCATTGCCGAGTTGTGATGGTGGTGGTGGTGCTGCTGCTGCTGCTGCTGCTGGTGCTGTTGCTGTTGTTGGTACTCCATCCCATGGTGACTGGTGTCCCAGGAAGGAATGGCGGAGGCCATCGGCATGGCTGGTTCCGGTGACCTTTTCGGGGTCTCTAACTTGATCGGTGTGGCGGGCGTCCATCCTTCCCTAGACTGCCCCTGCTGGACCGCTGCTGCAGTCAAAGCAGGCATAGCTGCTGCAGCAGCCGAAGGCACATCTCCCGTACAGTCCGGCACCTGCACCCCTGATCCATGGCCATCGCAGCACATCCCAGTTGTGGTAGGCGCTGTGGCAGGCACAGATGCGCCTGTCGCACCGAAGTAGACAACCACAGAAGGCTCGAGTCCGGGCCCGACGGGGCCGCAGGAGCCAGCCTGCACACCTCCTTCGTAGACTGCGACTGCAGATGGCTCGGGTGGCGAGACGACGTACGAATGCACCTCGCCCTTCGCCGGAAATGCCACGGTAGGGCTCGAACTCGGACCTCCAAAGCCGATGAGAGAGGACTGGAAGTCCTCCTCTGTCTCGGCCCCACCGGTCATCCACGTGGCGTCCAGGTTGGCATCGTCGTAGAGCGCGCTGGAGTCTGGAGAGAAGCCTGAGCCTGAATCCTTTCCCCCACCACCCACGGGCCCGAGTGCGAACCCTGGCCCTGGCAAGCTGAAGCCTGGCGCCCGATCGGCACCCTCCATGGTATGCCATTGCTCCTGCTGCTGCAGCTGCTGCTCCTGCAGGTTATGGTGCTCGTTCTGTGACCGTGAGCAAGCTTGATGCTGGGCCTGCAGCTGGAGGTCTTCATCTGCTGGCCCTGTGGAGGGAGCACCAGCAGCTGCTGCTGCTGCTGCTGCTGCAGCAGCAACAGTGGCAACAGGGGCGACCGCTGCTGCTGGTGACAGGTGCGCAGGATGGCCTTCCCGGAGGGTCTGATCCTGGTCCGCGGGTGAGACTGCGTGTCCGGGCCTACTCTCCGCTTCGTTGCTGTCGTGTCTGTCGTGGCCGAAATCGAGACACAAGTCCCTCGTCTCCGCCGCTGCTATCGTCTGAAGAGTCTCAAGCAGCTGCTCCTGCAATGGAGCCCTGGAGATTGAAGCAAGGACCTGCCTTCCGAAGTCCGTCTGGGGGAAAGTCGAGGGAGGCGAGGAAGCCGGCGACGGGCACGTAGGTGAGGAGGGGATGGGAGGCGAAGTTGAGAGAAGGGAAAGACCGAGATGGAGGCTGGGCTTGGGAGTGGTAGTGGTGGCTGCTGTCTGTTGTGGAGGTGCAGTTGCTGCCGCTGCTTTTGTTGCTGCGGTGTGGGTGCCAGTCGTTGACCGGGAGCCAGGGGGTGGGCGTCCAGGGGTCTGTGATGAAGCCGAGGGGATCCTCGTGATGGGTCCTGGGCTCTGGATGTTCTGTTCCCCACGGACCACTGCTGCTGGTGCTGCAATATCTCCTGCTGCTGCTGCTGCTGCAGTATCTGCTGCTGCCTCTGGGGTTCCCCCACCTGCTGCTGCAGCAGGCGCTGCTGCTGCTGGTGCCTGTGGTGCTGGTTCTACCGCTGCCGCGGCCAGCGGATGCTCGTCAACTGCCACTGCCCAGGGGGATGGCGGCTGTCGGCATACAGTTCCCACTGCTGCTGGCGCTGCTGGTGGTGGTCGTGGTGGCGATGCTGCTGCTGCTGCTGGCTGCTCTGCCGCTCCTGCACTGGCAAGGGCCTGGGGTGAGGTACCGAGCGGACTGGCAGATGGTAGTAGGGCCGTGGGTGGTGATGAGTCCGCTGTGAACGAACGGACCCTCGTGATTTGGGCGGCGGGCACGTGCACGGGCACGGGCACGGGCACGTGCACGGGAGGCGTGGCTGGGGCGATGCCGTCCTTGTGCCTGCACGCATTCCGAGATGGTGCGAGCGGAAGAGCCAGCGGCAGGATGCGTCCGTGAGTGCCAACATCAGATGTCTGATGTGGCACGACAGATGCAAGTCCGCCCCGCACCCTCTTCACCTTGTGTTTCCGTGCCCATGCTTGTCCCCGGCAGCTTACCCTTGTCAGTTCCCTCCTCTGCCACCATGGTGCATGATGACCAGGGAAGGGGGAGGGAAAAGACCGGGAGGGGGATGAGGGAAAGAGACCAACCAGGTGAAGAACAGGCCACGATATTTACCAGTAGAGGACGAGGCAAGACCAGGAAGGGAGAGGGAAGGGAGAGGAGGGGAGAGGAAGGATGTAGGGGTGTGAGTTATCCGTGACCACGACCAGGATGGGTGAAGGCTTCACCATGAGGCAAGTGAGAGTAGGGGGAAGGGGGGATAGGAAGGAAGGGGCACGGAAGTCAAAGAGCAGCAGGGTGGTGAGCAAAGGAGGCTCTTCATCACAGTAACAAGTAGGAGGAGGAGGAGGAGGAGGAGGAGGAGGAGGAGGATGGAGAGAAGTGAGAGGT
Organism: Penium margaritaceum; assembly: GCA_023375785.1. NCBI lineage: Eukaryota > Viridiplantae > Streptophyta > Zygnematophyceae > Desmidiales > Peniaceae > Penium > Penium margaritaceum. The sequence continues at coordinate 197,801 of SZWC01000825.1, forward strand.
TCTCACTGTCGCATGTGAGGAGGCGAGGAGAGCACGAGGTGTGCTGGCAGGGTCATCACCACAGTAGGCTTCATGTCTGCTCCCACGGTCACCACGGCAGCAAGTTGCTGCCGTCGGCGCCTGCCGGACCGAGGTGGAGGAGAGGCCAGAGAAGCATGTAGCTGCTGCTGCTGCTGCTGCTGTTGCTGCTGCCGCTGCTGCTGCTGCTGCTGCTGCTGTTGCCGCTGATGCTGTTGCTGCTGCTGCTGAAGCTGCTCTTCAAACAGTTGCACCTGCTGCAGAGGCCGCTGCTGTGGCGACTGAAACTGCAGCACTGCTGGCAAGACTTGTGGGGGCAGCGGCTGTAGCTGCTGCTGCTTCTGCTGCTGCGGCTGTTGCTGCTGCTGCTGCTGCTGCTGCTGCTGCGGCCGCTGTTGCTGCTGCTGCTGCTGCTGCTGCCGATGCGGCTGTGGCGTATGGACCTGTGCGAACCTTCGGAGTTCTGGCCGAGGCTGAGGGCCATGGACAGGGCACAAGTGCGCGTGCCCATCAGGATGATAATGTGCCACCACAGCAACGCTCTGCTGCGGCGGGAGCAGCATGCTGCTGCCAGTATGCTCCTCCATAGGCCTTGTCCCATGCACAGGGCAGCCAGCCATCCCGGCAGACTTCTACCGTGTACTCGCTTCGGGGTTGGCGAGATGCCAACCTTCTAGGAAGCTTCGTCGAGGTCACCCGTCTCACCTGGTATCACTGTTTTGTGCGATTAGCTGAACCAGGACCCAGAACGTTATAGACCTGACCACTGCCGTTTTTGCAGTCATAAGAAGAGCAGACGACGACCTGCAAGACGACAAACGAGCAGGCCAATGCTCCAGCAGACGCGGACGAGGCGAGTCTACGCTGTCCACGCCTGCGGGTGAGGTACGGGTGACGCCTTGGGGCTTGTGGAAACTCGAGACCACGTCGCGTTAGGGGCCAATCCAAACAACGGGCGAGAGACGACGACGTTCGTTCGGCAAGCCGCTCAGCGTCGCGAGGCTGTCGTGGGGAGGGGGGGGGCGGACGGGGAATAACTGAGCGACGATGAGGGACAGGAGGGCGGCCCCCGGGGGGGGGGGGGGGNTCGTGGGCCTGACAAGCAACCCGCTGCTCGACGGCGACCGAAGTTGGGGTGCTTTCGTCGGGAGCTCATCTGCTGCACCACCTGTAGCCTCTTCCCCTCCCCCTCCCCCCCCCCACAAGCTACTCTACCTCGGTGGCACTTGAAGCCGCGTACAAAGAGATGGCGATGGGCTGCTCATGCGCGGGATCGGAGCGGCTAGAGCCGCAACGGCTAGTTGAGGGCCACGCGGGGCGCCTTGACCCACCAGAGGACATAACAATCATGATCCCGTCAAGTCAAGGACCCTCGGTCCTGATTCGGCTGAAGGTTATCCAGAGTCCTATTATATTCTCGTAGAGGGATTCTTCTTGTGATGGCAACGCACTTCATGACTTTCTGCTTGGAAGTTCACTGTGCGTTCTCCAAAAGTCTCCGATGGTCTGACAGTGTGCCGGCTGGGAGCGGTTGTGTGGTTGAGATTGAAATGGTATTTCTTCGTCAAGTTCAATCTACCATTAGATACATGTGTTAAAGAATACAAATTTGTTTTTTACAATAGGAAGATTTTGATATGTACATCTATATGTATATCCATTAATAATTCTATTTATATTTAAATTTCCATTCCTGTTCCTATATAAACTTATGTTTCTAATTATATTCCTATTTATATCTATACTTCAACTTCGACTTTTATCTCTATCTGTTTTCTTTTTCACACATTTGCACCTATACACACTAAAAGGCACATGCACTTAGCAACTTAAATTTCTAATAACATATCATATTCTCATTAAGCCTCATAATCATACAAATTTTCAATTTTTTCTCTTCAAATCAATTTTTTTCAATGGATATTTAATCCAAATAATTGTGCATATTTCCTCCTTTTTCTTGAATTAATGTACTTATCTGAGATTAATGACACTTTCTTTCTAAATTTCATCTTTTAAAGCTCTCTAGTTTGGTGTGCCTTGATACAACAAGCAAAATGCACTCACATAGAAGAATTGTACACCTTTTTTTATCACCTCCAAGATGGTGGCAGGTGGGAAATGCAGACAAAACACTAAAAAACCACACTAAACAACACCTTCTGAGTGAATTGGCTTATTATACACAATTCAAAGTTGCCTTCAAGTAATAAGACAGATGGGTCTCATGGTACCGTTCTTCTTCAGGTCCGAACTTTGTTTGCAGTTACCTTCATGAGTTTCTTAGTGGGTCGACATGAAAAATGGACCTCTTTCATTGAATCATTTTTGTTACCCAAAGCACACTGGTCACTTTTGATTGCAAAATAGTGGGCGTAGTTGGTTTTCCCTCAAGTATAAGTGGTCCTACTACGTAAGTTATCCTCTTGTTCCCTCACAATGACGACTAAGACAATCCACCTCAATGCACCAACATAGTAGGGATAACACCTGAAAGGCACACAAAAAATATCTAAAATCATGAATCATTCTAAAACAAAGGCAAACTTGCTCGAGGCAACACGTTAACAAGTCGCCATACTATTCATCAAGGGTGAGGACAGGGGCTTCACGAGAGAAAACATGACATAGATAAACTTGAAATATGTACTACATAAACATGACCATACATTCCTTTGCTTACAAATAAGGACACTACAAAACAAAACCAGACAAGAACATCTCATCCCATAGACTACTCAAACTACAAACTTCCATGGGTCTATGTGCTTCTTAAAGAAATCATACATCCATCATCTTTGAATGAGTTTAACTTTGAAAAATGATAGTTGACAATTAATGACGATACAAGTATTCAGTTAATCTCTTTCAAAAATTTTAAGCTAAATTTTGTCTTTGCATCATAAATGAAAAGTTCAATCATTTCAGGTGGCGACAAACATTTGACACGATAAAGTTTTAGCTTGGAACAAGAGGAACTTGATAAATCAACTTTTGAAACACATTTTGTGAGTGTTTTCTCTTATAAGGAAAAGAAATTTAACAAAGATAGCTTTGCAACTGTGTATAAAAATAGAAAAAATTTGTATCCATGAATGTAGTCGTCTACACAAAAGTTTATGTCATACATCATAAAATCATTTGCAAAATGGCGTTTCCATCCTCATGGATTAGTAAAACTCATGGACAACATAAACAAACGAAATATATTTAATGTCATCATTTTTCTTCTTTCTTTTAATCATTAAAAATATAAAACCACAATTCATCAAAAATTCGATATCAACTCTTTCTGATAACAAATGATTTGATATCTATTCATATGAATAGAAGGACCTGGAAAAGCCTCACCACGTTCTATGAATAATCAATTTTTAATATACAACAATAATGCTTTCGTAAACAAAAGTGTTATTATTTTCTCATTCAAAACAATACAACTCTAGAAATCTTCCTTTTCATGATCCTATTTTTTGTGTTGTTTTTTGTGTGTATTGTACATGCTTTTGTTGCCATTCTTCAAAAGAATAATTTGCAACTAAGTTAACTAATACATTTATTTTCCAAAAAACATTCACTTTTCATGGTTCAACAAAGCATATTCATGTGATTTGGATCAACTTCTCCTTCAACCCAAGCGCTCATTGATGGTGGGACAAATGGAAATGAATTTCATTTCATGAATTTTCGAATTATTTCAAGTAATGAATATGAATTTTCTTTGAATAAAACTTCTACTTGTGACGATGAATTTTCTTCATGACGTCCCCATGAAGGGATTTCATGTTCACTTTAAAAACATGGAGACTTGTTAAAGTTCGTGTAAACTAGCAGAAAGACATTAGACATGTCTATAACGTGCATAAATAATGTGTGTTAGCTTTCATTTGAATTTATTCATGTTCCACATCATTAAATGTTTTTTTAATTTAATGGTTTGCAAGTTTAATGATCATTCCCACAAGAACTATCCATAAGGATTGAGGAGAGGTGTGATAACTCTATGTTTGCCAAGCTCCAAGACGATAACAACACGACATTAAAGGATTGTATGCAATGATCATTTTCTATGGTGAATTCCAAGAAACACATCTTTTAACAAATCTCTACTACACATGCTAGACAAATAATGTCAACCAGTCTTGAAAGAGTCAAAAGGGCCTAGTGTTAAGCATGATAAACTAGCATGTAAAAGAAGATCATGCATGCCTCCAAGTAGCTTTAAGAAGGAGGGGAGCTAATTTCTAAGTAATACAATGGAACTAACCTGGTAAAAGAATCATCTAACTAACAAAGTAGGTATCATGCACCCGAGGCACAGGAATCCACTACATCATCCCATTCATGCATGGAGCCTAGATCCTTTAATCTACATGGGCAAATATGGTACACACTTCATGAGACTCCTCATCCACGGATGTGATGCGACAATATGGCAACGTTAATGGTCATTTGAGGTAATCCTGAAGAGGAAGCAACCTTTTTCCAAAGTTTCTCAAGATTTCTTGATGAAGCTTCTCCGTGGTGCACCAGGGATGCCAGTACCAACTCTTAACTATAGGAATTTGTCTTTCAAAGAAACTTCCTCTAAGAAAGGCAAAAGATGCGACAGGCCTGCACCACTTGAAAGAAGCTTCCCCTTACAATTTTCCAATGTCAAGGTCCACAAGTGTGAAAGACTAGAGTTCCACTCAATTCATATTCATCACAATAACATAAATCAAACAGGCATGCTCAAGACTCAAAAACATCAACCCAAGACCAAGAATTTACTTGTGATCCCTCCTTAACTGCTACAGACATGAGTGTTCCAAAATCTATCTGTGAACCCTCACAAACTGTCTAATCTTTTGAGCATGTCTCATCCATACAGTCATTTTCTTGATCCTTATTGGACAACAACAAGTGTAATATGTATAATCTCACTATAAGGTCAAGTCTTCTAACAAAGTGCCATAATTACAAGGATGTTAAGCTCATAAAGTGCAATTAGACAAAAATGATTTGAAAGGGGGAGCAAGCAATGAATCACAACTATTTCAATGAAATCTTTCAAATGAATAAAGAATTGGAATAAAACTATGAATAACTGGAAAAAACCAAAGAAAGGTAAGAATAAGGCGGCCAAGAAACAACATGGAGCAAAAGGGAGGTATTTTGAGTACACACAATGTAAATTCTCATTATAATACAAAATATAGTGATGAGCAAGTCTGTTTAATATACGTGTTCTACCTAAAGAGTAAGCACTTTGCACATAACACAAGACAAAGCTTGCCTCCAAGAGTCTAAACCTTGCTTTAAAGTCTTTTTTACGGTGGCTTATAAGATATAAGTACCTTTCCTAAAGAACAAGTAGATGATGATGATTGAGCACATGGAAGCTGAGGTGGATCACGGGGATGTGAAATTTCTACCTATAAATGTGATGAACCTCCTCTCATTGGGCCACTTCATGAAAGGGGACGTGCAAATTGTTTCTAATACACAACAAGTTATGCTGGGGAGATATGAAGGCAAGATTTTTATAGGTCACCTTCTGCCGCACAACATGAGTCAGCTAGACATTGAACCACTACCTCGAATGAGATACCTAGATGCATCTTCTACAATATCTAGTCTCCACTACGTGTTTGGCACAAACCTCTATTGTGGCCAAAACTGTCTTGGTCAAGTCAACAACCAAGTCGTAAAGAGAATGCACCAAAACATGAATTTCAAAAGGATTGAATGCAAAAGGCATGAACATTAAGGATGCAATACAGGCTTATAGAGAGTGTGTACAATTACAACCATCATCAACCATGTTTATATTGGCTTTGAAGGATGACTTCAGAAAGGACATGAGGTTGACCTACATTCACATTTGTGGACCCCTACCAATGGCTATGGAGAGCATTCATACTTTCAAACATGTATGAACAATCTTAAAACAGTGATGTGCATTCATAACATTTAGAAGAGAGATAAAGCGCTTGGATGATTCTTCAAATGGCTTGAACTGGCTTAAAGGTAAAACAACAAAAACAACGACAAAACATAGAATTCGATGGTGTTGGGGAATGTATAAAAACATTGGTTTCAAATCAAGTATACGATCTCGGCATCATGCAACATTATGCACCATACACACCATAAAAGAATGGCATAGTAAAGAAAGAACACAGCATGATGGATGAGGCATTGATGTCATAAGTGCAGAGTGTCAAACCCTCTACTATACTACTACATGAAAGGTTGGGAATTATTTTTCATAGTTACAAAATTCAATGTAATTTGAATGTGGTATTTATGCACAAAGACAAATTGTGTGGGTAGCGCTCCACATAAAGACAAAATTATTTGAATGTTGTCTCTATAAAAACCAACAAGGAGCATGGTTATGACGCCTCTAACTCAAATGATCAAAACATACATCCTTGTGCGCCCTGTTCCCAGCACAAAGAGGTACGAATACCTTCCATGTCATGTAGATGGACTGGACGCTCTCATTTAGTTGTTGATTGGCAAGGTGCACTCAACCTTGAATGTCATGTTATCTTGGGAGCAATAGGATAATTGGTGGTGGCCACTTGTTCTCTGACAAGTCATGCGAGTACACGACCACATGCGACAAGTATCTCTAGCAAGTATGACACCATTCTAAGTATCAAATAATTACAAAGTTGATGTTGCCTAATTTGAATGCATCACCCAAATTCATGTCCATAAGGAATGTCGCAGCTAAAATTATGAGGCAAAGATATATGCGGTGTCTTTCTTATAACAGTCCATGATATAGATTAATGGAGTGCTACGACGTGGAAACCCATCACATCCTCACAAGAAACAATGCTATGTATTTCTAAAATCTAACCCGCTCGATTTAGGAGGCAAAAGAAACCATACATCCTCCTTTACTACAAGTATTATATGAATACTGTTTAAAAATGCAAGACAAGTAGGAAGTAAACAATGACTAAAGTCTCATCCTTTTGCATTTTTATCTATGTGGCAATCTAAATGGCACACCATTCAACATGGCGTTGAAGCATTGACTTTGTTCTACAAATCAAGAAGGAACAAGCCCTTCGTGTGTCCCTTGTCACTTGCCAAACAAATGTAGTGACAATAATCATCAACCTCTTGTAGAACATCGTGATGCATCCTAGGTGATTACAATTGCATATCGTCGACATCCAATGTGGATATCATAAGAAAAGTCTTTCATGTATTGCAGGCGTCTAACGTGCCTCAGATAAAAATATCTTGCATAAGTAGAAAAGGAACAGATCGAATAGACAAATACAGCAATCATAGCATGCTTTGTCTACAACAAAACATATGATTTCTTTACTTACTTCACCACCACAAAACCTTGTTGCCCTTATCTAAACAAGCATTCTACCACCAAAGCTTAAAACTCATAAAAGCCCCACATGGAAAACATGCTTTATTATGGAAGCAGCACTTGACACAAGGAACCGAACTCTCCTACGACAAGGAAATTGGGGCTCATAGTGATTTGATCAAGGCATCCATTAACTGAAGTAATGTAAATATCTTTCATCAAGACACAAGCCAATAGGAGCACTGAACAATTCAAGAAATGCCTTGTGACAAAAGAGTTTGTTTATATTCAAGACATAGAATTTCAAATATCTTTGCTCCCGTGAACCGCTAAACCACCACTTGCATCATGTTTGTAGTTGTGTTAGATATGGAAAAAGAAATGCAACAGCTCACAAAGGACAACATATTTCTCCATGTCAAAATGGATACAATTGCCTACATGAAGCAACCACATGGCTACAACAATGAATATGAAAACTGGTAAGGAGTCATTACAAACAAAAATAAACCCCTTACTTTCATAAAACAAGATATAAGAAGGCTTAGAGTCTCCAATATGATAGCCTTCAGCCTATGACAATTCCCACTTCATGTATCATTCATCACTAGAAACTAAGCCATAATAAAACGTTCTTGTTTCCATCATTGACCTTTCCATCATTGAATAGTCAATAAACGACATCAGAGATAGGAAATTTGCAATGGTACAAGAATTCAATGCGATGTCACTTCAACTTTGAGTACTACCTAAACATTAAAAAAAACCATGGAGCCTGTGAAGTTGCACATACATCCATAGAAAGTGTGTAAATCATTCAATTTTCCCAACTAAAAAACTCTCACAATAGCAGTTTAGACTTTGCGGATAAGGGAGAGGAGCAAAACCAACTACCATAGTAGAGTTGAACCGTTCATGTGCATAAACAGTTGCTAACTACTCAATTCATAATTTGTTGGTAAAGCCTTGGCCCATGGAAATACAACTTGTCAAGTTGCTACATGTAAGAAACCTCTCAAAGGCCTCAAATACCTAAAAATGACATAGAACGCTCATTTGAATTTGGGACAATTAAAAGCCTAAACATCAAGTGCTACATTCAAGAAGAGTTTACAGGAACGAGGGAATATTGGTGGAGTAATTGGGCCTTTTGGGCTTGATCAATTGAAGACCAATGGCTTGGACCAACACGCCATGGAACCTTATCACACCTTCATTTGTACAAGCAAGTCTTTGTCTTGGTAACCTAATGGAGAAAAAGAAACATTATCAAGAATAACAAACACAAATGATGTCAACAATAAGCTTGCAATCAACCATGTAGACCTAAACCTTTTCTAAATTCAAATAAAGCATACCGTCATTTGAAACATGGTTACTCGTAAATGTTATGTACACTTCTAGAGGGATGTATGGGTAAGTACATGAAATGTAAAATCCCAGAAGGTTACAAAGATTGTAAAGAGGTTTCTAATGTTTTAACCATCAAACATCTGTTAAGAGTTTCTTGTAATACCAGGTTTTTGTACACACTATAAAAGACATCCTACATTATGTTATATGATTTTGTTCACATGAAAGATGAATTTGACACTTATATGTGCATATATAGGACACTGCATCAGATGGACCTCCCCACTCCCCCCTCCCCCCTCCCCCCTCCCCCTTCACGGCTTGTAAAAGGCAAGTGTTTGAGGGCCTTAATGTGCTCGAATTTGAGAAACGTGCTTAAGTGTTCATCTTGTAACATCTTTGAATATCCCTCATTCGAGAACACAAGTGTATTTTCTCAATACCCCCTCCCATACACCGTCTCATTCTCTTGTCTCATCCACTTTCTTAGGCTTTACGAGGGGGTGGGGAGACCGGTAGGTCGACTGGTTGGGGAGACCGATCCAACATCCCCCCCTCCTCCGAGTGCATGAAAAGAGTGTATGCGGGGTGTATGTGGCGGAAGTAGCAAATTGTACCCGTGTACATCTTTTGAATTCAAGAAATTTCTTACATGAAAGAATTGTAGTTCCTTTTCCGATACCCCCCGAAGTACAGCATCTCATACACTTGTCTAGTTTAATTCTTTTCCTTTTAAGAGGGGGACGAATCCACTTAAATGCCTCGGTCCATCCCCCCTCCCCCTCTATTCCTCAAAATCTATGAGGCAAGTGTATGAGAAGGTTCATGTGGCAGAAGTTACAAAATGTACATAAATGTACATCTCATAAATTCATAGAAAGTCCCTCACAAGAGTACACAAGTGTCTACTTTTTCTACCTCCCCCACATACATTGCCTAATACACTCGCCTCATACACTTCACCTCTTTGTGGGTAGTGGGAACACATTCACCAACACAGCTTGGTCCCGCTCCCCCTGCCCTGAGAAGTGTCTCAAGCAAGGGTATGAGGTGTATGTGGTAGAATTAACAAAATAAACACTAGTGTACATCTTGTGACATAATAAAACGTCATGTACGAGAGTACACTGGAGTATTATTTAACATCCGACCACCTACATTGTCTCATACGCTTGCCTGATACAAATTTTCATGTAAGAGAGAGGGGGTCTACCAAAAATACTTGGTAAATCCCTTTCCTCTCCCCGTGGAGTGGATAAGGCAAATCTACGTGGCATAACCTGCAAAATGTACATAAGTGTACATTTGATGACTTCTTCTAAATTCTCTCTCGGGGATATACTCGTGTCTTTTATGATACTCTTTACACATACACTACCTCATTTAGTCGCCTCATACACTTATTGTTTTTGTTTTTAGGGATGACCTGTCTACTAAAATTGCTCGGTCTGTGACCCCTCCCTTCTCTTGGATTATATGAGGTGAGAGTATCACGGGGCTTACGTGGAAAAAGTCACAAAATGTACACGAGTGTACGTCTCCAGACGTCCTGCAAACTACCTCACAAATGTATAGTTACTTCAGTTTTAATATCCTTCCACATACATTACCCCGTACACTTATCTCATACACGTTTACTTTTCTTTAAGGAGGGGGGATAGGACAAATCCCTTGACATCACTCGGTCCATCCATTTGCGTCCAAGGGTATGAGGACACTATATGATAAGGTGTATGTGGAGAAAACTGCAAAATGTACGCTATTGTACATCACTTTACTTCCTCAAACCTTTGATGCAAGATTACACTAGTGTATTGTTTTCTATCCCCATACATACACCATCTCATACACTTGCCTCACACTTTTCAATTTTTGGAAAGGGAAGAAGGTTGTCTACCAGTATTACATGGCCCATATCCACCTCCCATAATGCATGAGACGAGTGTATGAGGGGGTGTATGTGACGGAAGTCGCAAAAAAACACAAGATTCCATATGGATACATATTGGAAATCCTCTCACAAGACTACACTTGTGTCGTTCTTAATCCTCCTCTCGCATGCACTGCCTCATACACTCCTCATTACCACATGACCTAGCAAGAGTTCAGGAAAGCAATAACTTAACCCACAACCCCAAATGTAATCAGGAGGTGGTTTAGCTTGCATTTTGAGTTTTTGATTACCTCCATTATAAGTTGTTTAAGTTGGGGTCCCAAGAAACCCCTACATGATACAAGGAAGCTTGCTGAGTCACGCAGTCCATGACTACAACAACTTTCTAGAAAAGCAAAAAAATACAACCCACAATCTAAGGTGTAATTAGGTAAGGGTTTTACTTTACAAAAGACTCCCGTGATAAAGATAACATCATTCACAAGATACAAAGACAAGTGAACGGTAGTAAGTAAGTTTTGTGGTTTTGGATATGACAAGGTTACATTAAGGAAAAAAATACATCACCGTTTACTTCACCATGTGTTTCAATCCGATTTGAGAGTATATGCCAAGCATGTAGGTTAATTGAAATGAGAAAGGGTAAATCATGAAACTTCTAAAAATATTCCAACAATTTCCACCGAGTATGTATGCTGCAAAATGATTGTAGATTCTAAAGGCGACTGGTCATAAATGGGACACTCATGGAGATTGAATTCATTCAAAGGTGTATGATAACATAATCAAACTTGTACACATGCAAAATACAAAGCAACAAGTTGACTTCTTAACTAGAAATCCCAATCGACATCATTTACACATATATGGAGCTGCTTGGTCTCACCATCAAGGCCTCTCATAGGAGTTGAGAAACGAAATGGTCCTAGACACAATAAAGAAGTATAAGACACATAGCTCTGCCAACGCTCAATCTTGTTATAAGTAAACAAATATCAAATAATTCCTTTTGCACAAAAGAACATCCACAAAAGCAAAAGTTTCCACAATCAATAAGGTTGCAAAGACTCGGTCATGGTTGTAAAAACAAAAGCTACCATAATGGCCCTCAGAAAATGTGGGCTCTTTTAAGAATCTAGATCTTAAAATCACTACCACAAAAAGATACAATTTTCCATTATCTTCAACTTCTTAAACCTACACTGAAAACATCACCATGATACTTGCATATGAGAGAATACACCTTGAAAAAAGAATGGCCATAGAATTTACTACCATCAATAACACTTTATGATACATGCCTACAAACAAAGCAAAATCTCTTAGTGTTTTAGATTAATCCGTCATATTTCCAAGATCTTGATTCAACCCTAAGAATTGTGATGTGAAGTAGTGAGCGTTAAAGGACAAAGACAATAAGGCATGGCATAAGGGGTTTTGAGCAACCAAAGAAGCTGGCAAAACTTGTGTAAATACTATGATTACATGGTCAAAATCAACGCAAAAAAGAGGAAGGGGGGGAGACTAAGAAAAAGAGATAAATAAACATACTAAACAAGAAACATAATGAAGCAATTGAGATTTCATGGATTTTGCAGCTACCTGTGTGGAATCCTTGGAATCATGGTTGGCATCATACTAAGCGAGAACAAGACAAGGGTTTCCTGGCTAAGCATGGAGAGTGCATGTGTAAGAGGTACTAAACGTGGTAGCGGTAGGCACCAAAACATTAGTGGCAAATAGGATAAGACNAACATAATGAAGCAATTGAGATTTCATGGATTTTGCAGCTACCTGTGTGGAATCCTTGGAATCATGGTTGGCATCATACTAAGCGAGAACAAGACAAGGGTTTCCTGGCTAAGCATGGAGAGTGCATATGTAAGAGGTACTAAACGTGGTAGCGGTAGGCACCAAAACATTAGTGGCAAATAGGATAAGACTACTAGATGAGACAAAAATGACTCAGATGAGAGAAGCACGATTTTTGCCTCCTCAAAAAAGTGACAAGCATACTCTCACCTACAAAGATATGTGTCACATACATAAACATTGCAAAGCAAGAAAAATCCTCTCCCTTACCAGAAAGAGCAAAAGATGAACCCTTCATTTTTGAAAGAGATAAGCAATCGGATACAACAAAAAAAAAACCAACAACCACGTCTTCTATGGGCTATTTTGGATATTCTTGACATTTTCAAATCTTTTACAATACTTGAAAAACTATGTTAGCAGTTACAGCTGGAAACAGATCACTTTTGAATAAAAAAGGTCTCAAACATCCTTCATAGTCAACCAATGAGATTTGAACTTCACTTGCAAAGGCAAAGTTAATGAAGAACTTTGATACGTTTTGCAAGAAGATATTCCACCTTCATAATCGCATGAAGGATATAGGAAAGAGCATGAGGAACCACACCATCATGCACACCCTCTTTACCATGAGGTATTTAAGGAGGTTTCTTTGTATTAGACAGCAAATGGTTCCCCGAAATGGCTAGAATAGGACCTTAGAATTTTGGGGTATGGAAGTCTTCTGAAATCCAATGCTAGCAAGATAGTATTAGGTTAAGAAGTGATCATAACACCTAGAGAAAATGATTTTAATTTTTTTGTTAAGTTTTTGATATTCACAAATTCCAACACCTACTACTCAATGAGGAAGAAATTTAGGTCCATTTTCTTATTTATTCATAAAAAGGATTTGAGAGCCCGCAAGTGTGAAATGTATTGAATCAATAGCGCACCAATCGACGTTGGTGTTGAGAGGTGTGATTGCTACGCTAGTTCCAAGATCAAAGACAAGAAAAAATATTGAATTCCATGCAGAATGCATTTATGAACATATTTTACAATAAGTGCACTAGTCCATGTCTATTAGGAATTCTCTCTTGGTTAGGCAAGATGAATTCTAGGAGCTAGTCGTGAAGTAGTGTAGAGGGTGTTTGGTGTTACATTGTATGCTTGCTATTTATGCCCAATCACCCGAAATTCATACACTTCATAATGTGTGTAAAACAGTGAAACATATGGTGAGGATACTTCTAGGAATACAAACCAGCCATTTATTGATTTTTTTCGAAACTACTAGTTACAATTATGTTTACACTTTGTTTTTTGTACATGATCACAAGCGTTTCTAAGAGATTGATGAAGAAATGGATGTAATATATTTCCCTTATAATCGACTATTTATAAACAATTGTCTAGAATCACTAGAGCACATGTCTAATAGTCTTGCACCTGTTGTGTGCTTTATGTTGAGTTCATGTTATGATTGTTCTTAAGTCACTCACGTTGATTCGTACTGCATTCTACCATCTCCTACTTGAGAATATTTCTATAAGTATCAAGCAGAATGCTACACAGTCGTCATGATTTTTTTTTCAATTTTCGACCACCCCCCCCCCCTTTGGTAGCCCAATTTTGTATCAAGGGTGTATTTGGAAGTGTTTTTCGAAGGCGGGCAATCATATACACATGTGAGTTTATCCCCTTGTATACATCTTCGTGAGTACTCGTGATACACTCCCCAATAGACACCCCCAATACACT
>SZWC01000825.1:226812-251055 GCA_023375785.1 Penium margaritaceum
GGCGAGATGGACGCCTACTTTGCTGAGCACGGCATTTTTCACCAGGTCTCTGCTCCTGCCACCCCACAGCAGAACGGTGTCTCTGAGCGCTGGAACCGCACCATGGAGGATGCGGTCCGCGCCATGCGGTCTGAGTGCGGTCTCCCAGAGTCCTTCGCCTTCGAGGGTTTCTCCTACATGACCTGGGTCTGGAACCGCCTAACGCATGGTCCGCTTCCGGACCATATCACACCGTATGAGCTCTGGTTTGGCCACCGTGCTGATCTTCGCCTCGCTCGCGTCTGGGGTTCCCTGGCCTCCGTGTGGTACACCGAGGACCAGCAGGGGTCCAAGGTCTCCCCTCGGGGTCGCCTGTGTGCCTTCATCGGCATCTCCCTGCGGTCGAAGGCCTGGCGCTTCTGGGACCCCACTCGCCGTCGTGTCATAGAGTCTCGGGACGCGCTGTTTTTTTAGTCACTCACTTACCGTGATGTGACTTCCATCACAGCCCTTTCTGCCACCCACGTCCCTTCCTGTGAGGGTTCTCGGCGGATGGGGGAGATTTCTCCGCCGTCGACTACTGGTCGCCACGCTAATGGGTCCGCTCGAGCCCCCTCTCGGTCTCCAGCACTTGACGATCCGGCTGTTATTGCCGTTGGCCCAGAGATATCGCCTGTGCTGCCCACTTCACACCCTACAGACACCACGACCCTCACGCCTCCTCCTGCATCATCGCCTATCCTTGCTAGCACCCCCGCTCAGGCGTCTGATTCAGTCCAGCCCACGCCTGTCCCTGCTAGCAACCCCGCGCAGGTGTCTGCCCCAGTCCAGCACACGTCTGTCCCCGTTTCGCTTGACACTCTTTCCGTGTCCGGGCCGGCCTTACCGGCTGGCACACCCAGCTCTGGGTCCCCCACACACACGTCTCCTCGCGCGGCATCCCCGGCTGCCTCGTCTCAGTCCACACCTGCTGCGGTTGTTCCTGACCCTGTGGACGTGCTCGTCCCTACGCCTGCTGCGCGTCCCTCGACGTCCGGTTACTCTCATGAGCCTGGTGGTCGCCTCCGACCACTGGATTCCGGAGCTCAGCGGGTGTCGGGTCCTGGACCCAGGCGCCCCACTCGCAGCATCGCGAGCGGTGATCCAGGCACAAAGGCCCTAGGCCTGAGTGCCCGCACTGAGCTTTCAGAGGTACACCCAGCGTGCCCCATCGGGCACGATCTGATCACTCGCGAGTTTCATATCGCCTCTGACGCAGCAGCCGACCTCATGACTGTCAGGCCTGACACTGTGGCGTCTGCACTTGCCACGCAGAGTTCTCCCTCTCTGGCCCCTGATCCGGGCACATTGAGGGAGGCTCTCTCAGCGCAGGATTCTGATGCCTGGCGAGCTGCTTGCGAGGATGAGCTTCGCGCTATCCGAGAGCACGGAGTCTATGAGCTGGTCGATCTTCCCCCTGGGAGGAAGGCGATTCAGGTCAAGTGGGTCTTTCGCAAGAAGGTGAAGCCTNTGGGGGAGCGCTTTAGCGATCTCCTTGGTGCAGTGCCCACTGCTTCCACACCCATCACACCTGATGGGCAGGATGCCCTGAAGGTGGATGACCCTACACAGCTGGGGGAGACAGTGGACGTGACCTTGTACCTCCGTCTTATCGGATCTTTGATGTACCTGGCCACGACCACGCGCCCCGATATCGCGTTCGCCGTCAACCTCCTCGCTCAGTTCTCGCAGGCTCCACGTGCGAGAGCCCTTCATGCGGCTGTGCGAGTGGTACGGTACGTGGTTTCCACGCCGTATCTCGGACTCTGCTTTCGTCGGCAATGTTTGGTGGTCCTTGACGGCTACACTGACAGCGACTGGGCTTGGAGCCCTGACGGGCGCAGTCGCACTGGCTACGTGTTTCTGCTCGGTGGTACCGCTTTGTCTTGGCGAAGCGGGAAGCAGGGCTGCATCGCACGTAGCTCGTCGGAGGCAGAGTACGTGGCTTTGGGGGCAGGAGCTGCTGAGGCAGTTTGGCTGCAGCGCCTGTTTCTTGAGCTTGGGCAGTCAGTACCCGCCATTGTGCTGCGTTGCGACAACCAGAGTGCTCTCGCCATTGCGGAGAACTCTGGCGTTTTTCATGCTCGCACAAAGCACATTGCGGTTGAGCATCACTTCGTTCGTGATCTGGTGGAGCGACGCGTGATCTCCATCATGTGGGTTGGCACTGACTTGCAGCGAGCTGATTTCTTGACGAAGGCACTTGCACGCGGAAAGTTCCTGGTGGCCATTCGTTCTGTTGGGCTTCGCCCCGTGCGTGACAGTGGTTGAGTGTGGGATGTACGTTGCCGTCTCATCTGTCTGTGTCATTCACTATGTGGTTGTACCAGTGCTGCACGCGTATGGACATGCGTACCATCGGGTCATGGGGGAGTGTTGTGCTTTGTGCCGTTCCTGTACAGTTTACTGTGACCACTCNTTTCGGCGGACTGGGCATGAGGCCCATTTGCATGTTTTTGCATTACATACTCGCTGTCAGTCGATGGATGCATGCATGTGACCAGTCGTTGCGTGCGTCTTTTGATTTTGCACGACTAGGTTCAGACGGCGTAGGATTCTGACATGTGTGCGCAGAGTTACGGCCAAAACAGTGGTTTTGGGCCGGTTTTAGGACAGTTCTTGGACTGCCGCGTGCGACACCCGCCGTGCGCCGCGGCAGGTATTTATGCCCTGGACCTGTCAGTTGTCATCTCTCTCTGCATTTACTAAGCTATTGAAGCTTATGAGACTTTGCGCGTCTCCCTAGCCTGATCCTTGCTGTTTCCTGCACCTGCCTGCTTGCTAGTGCGTCAGCTGACTGGACAGTGTCGCCACGTCAGCAGCAGCGAGGCTAGGAAGCTTCCTAGCAGTTTCTCAGTCCCTAAACTCCATGAGTGGGTATTTTGTTGTGATGTGAGTCATCACCATGTGTCTGTACAACTTATTGTGACCGCTCAGCCATGTCCATGCTCGTGCAGATTCCTAGTACAAACATACTTGAAGCCACACCACCGACGGTGATGGCTCCACCCACTAGAAATGGCCGAACCGTTACCACGGCGTCTAAGGTGCTTACTCTTACGCCTGACCGAACGTACACGGTGAATAGGTAGAAGTTGCGAGGTAAAACACGATTGAGAATTTTGGACACGAGCAATCTATAATTACGGGTAAGTGTACATCGTTGAAATGTATTGAATGATCGAAAATGTATATTCAAGTGACGAGTTACTAACAAAAAAAACCCGAGGACATTGGAATTGAATGTTGAGCGACACGTGTGAGATCGCGTTGTGAGTGGTCGGATTACGGAAGGTCCGTCGAGAAATCGGGGCTCTTAGAGAATCGACCGTGAAGATGCGGAATACATCTTCAAAAATCCATGTGTCAAGTTCTCCAGAAGTCAGCCAAAAGGTCATGACATTTCTGTTCATAAGTTCGCGATGTTGTGATTCGTGACGTTCCTGTCGACCTCTACAGTTTACTATGACCACTTGGCCGTGTCCATACTGGTGCACATCCCTGTTCGGACCCTAGAAGCACTAGTGCGTCATCTGGTGGCGGACTACCATCCTGGAGCTGACCGACGACCGTTCCAGAGCTCTTGACGCTACCCAGGACCTCCTTCAGTTTTTCTACAGCACGTAGGAGTTTCTCAATGGACTAGTAGTAAGCCCGATTTGCATTTTTTTGCATTGTGTGTCCACCGTTTGATGCCGGATGCATGTATGTGACTAGTCATAGCGTCTGGCTTTTGATCTTGCACGTCCAGGTTTAGACGACGTAGCGTTCTGATATGTCTGCGCAGAGTTACAGCCCAAAATAGTGGTTTTGGACCGATTTTAGGACAGATCTTGCACTACCGCGTGCGACACCTGCCGAACGCCGCGGCAGGTACTTATGCCATGGACGTGTCATTTTTCATCTCTCTATGCAAATGCTATTGAAGCATTCTAACACTTTGCCTTGTGTCTCCAAGCCATACCCTTGGCGTTGTGTGCACGACTTGTGACTGTCGTCACCGTCTGACCAGGCACTGACACATAGTCAGCGGCTATGTTGCTAGGAAGCTTCCACACATCTTCTCATGGTATTAGAGTGGTGAGACAGTTCTCACCGAGCTGCGCAGCCGAGAGGCAGCAGAGCAGTAGCAGTGAGAGTCACGGCTGCAGCAGATCCATAGGGACGTATCGACAACGATAGCGAATCGTTGTCGACGTCGCCCACCATCACTTCGTGAGATTGCATCAACAACAACTTCTAGCGGCACGAGAGACAGGTGTAGACTACAATCGCCAGTAGCGGCGAACATCAACACATGCAACAACAGAAGCACTGAGCAACAACAGCAGCATGGCGCTAGTAGCGGTTGCAATAGCGTGTGGCAGTAGCAACGTAAGGAGGCAGTAGCACAACAGCAGCACGTAGCACTAGCAACACAGCAGCAGCGCGGTAGTAGCAGTTACAACAATGGCGGCAGCAGCATAGTAGTAGCGCAACAATAGTGGGAGCAATAGTGGCGGCTGCATTAGTGTAGTAGTAGAAGCGGCAACAACGCAAGGCAGCGGCGGTAGTGTGTAGCAGCCTCAGCGCGCAACAGTAATAGCAGCGCGCAGCTGCTGCCACGGCCGCGCACTCATCCGCCAGGCAGCTGCCCCACACGCAGCAGCGTGGCTACTGCTACAACTGATGCCGTAGTAGTGGAAGCAGCTGAGCGGAAGTTGCGCGGTAGCTTCAGCTCAGCTTTTGCGCGACTGCTACAAAGCGGCTGCCTGCTCACGCAGCAACCGCAAAGGTTGATCCAAAAAAAAGGAAAAAAAGGAAAGGCGAGCTTACGTTACCATTTTGACTTGCTGACGTCACCAAATCTTGTTGATGTCAGCTACTTCGTGCTGACTTACGCACTCGCCTTCGTGAAATTTTTGGTCGGAAGGTCTAAAGTTGTCAGCGTTTCAACTCCTCGAGAGTACCTCATGTTTCTGCAATTCAACCACGATGACGTCTCGGCCCATAATGAGCGGCACCATGGCTCCGTCCGACGAGAAGGGAAAAAGGGTGCTAGATCCTTCTTCTTCCTCCTCAAGGGTCATGAGCCCACGTTTGCAGGCAATTGAGGACTTGTTGAGCTAGCAGGATGAGATGCGTCGCCTACAGCAAGAGCAGACTGACGCCATCTGTACACTCACCGAGTTTCTTCGAGGACATTCCACGACTCCACCACAGACTTCTGGGGGAGCGGCCGGAGTCGCACCCTCTTCACAACAATCAGCTCCAGCACCGGAGACAAGAGCTGTAGCGGACCCGCCACCTGATCCTTGGGACGAGGATCCACACATTGCACGCATGTAGGGCGACTCCCCCGAGCACGAGATTCGTGTACTTGAGGAGCGTATTCGTAAGCTTCAGACGAGCTCTCGGCCTCCACACTCATACCGCTTTCCAGAGTTTCGATCGTTGCCTGACCTCCATCCCACCGACTTCCCTCTCCCCGTCGTCTTTCCCATCTCTCGTCCTTCCCAGCCTGTGGTTGCTCTCCCTACGGAGCGGCAACCCAAGGACTTTGAAACGCCGCCCCCCGATATGTCAGCGAGGACGGCATTGACTGCTGGGAGATCCTCTTTAAGGTCTGGGCCACTTCAGAGGGCGTGTGGCCCTACTACCATAGTCCGTATCAAATTGCAGACCGAGCTCAAGTGCTAACAGTGGCGAGGGCGATGCGCAGACTTCTCTACGCCATGCTACGGGAGACTTTCGTTGACTTTTGCTCGTTCCTTGGTGAGGCGGGTACAGGCACCGGCGCCGTTCCACGCACAGGCTGGGACTTAGCATTGTTCCTGCTCGCTATAGAGACGTACGCCACCCGCACTGCGTACATCCGTACCTTTCACTCCCTTCGCTTGGGACCTGCCGGGCTTGAAGCCAACTACTAGTGACGTGCCATGCGCATTTACACGCGCCTTAGGACCTCAGGAGGTACACAGCAATGGGCACTCCGCACGATCATACTCGAGGTTCGTCTTGAGCACACAGACATCTTCACACGGTACAACAACGCCGTGCTCAAACCTTTTTGGACCTCACTAGTTCTTCTTCCCTGGGTGCACTAGCTCTTCCTCCAGGTGACTTCCGCGCGTGAGGCAGCCGTGGGTTATCAGGAGACCTCCATTACTGTAACGGTTGTTACGTCACCACCAATATCCCTCCTCCAGACTACTTCTCCATCCTCTGTCTCGTCCTCCTCCCCTTGCACCCCGATTACACCGACTCAGACACAAGGTGTCGCGGTAGTAGCAAAGGAGAAGAAGGGGCGACAGAGGCGCGGCTCGGGCCAACAGCAGCCGTAGCAGCAGCTGTCATCAGGCAGAAGCAGTGGACGTTCTTTTCACTACAACTATGGAGGCGCCCATTGCTACACTAAGTGCCAGCACTCGCTCGACAAGGTGCTAATTACTCGTGGGCTCCAAGATGTGCACACACTACGGTCTACGTCAAGCAGCACATCCTGTGGGCGCGCAGTGACCACGACCGCAGCAGTTCCCGCTTCACCAGCGGCGATCAGCGGCGACCCAGAGACCCGTGACCGCACCATCGCCGAGCTCGGACACCTTTTGGCGCTTCACTTTGAGGGAGGTGCAAGTTTGTTATCACAACTGGGTGGTTCACAAAGTGTTTGTTCGTCTGTTCTTGTGGCTCGGGATGACTCGTGTGGGGGGGCACAGTTATCATGTGATGATGATGGGCCTAATTGTACGGATTGGGTTTATGAGTCTCACATTTGTATCTTTTGTTGTTCCTCCCCACCTGCTGTCTAGCATCCGTCCGAGGCTGAGTGTTTAGTTGCCCGTTGTATAGTGACAACCTCTTGCCGTAATCCCAGTGGCACTCATCACATGACATGTTGTTGTAGTGATTTTGTTGTTCTCGGCCTTGTTGCGTCTGTTTGTTTTGTCCGTAGAGGCTCTGGTCAGTCCTTGCCAGTGTAGGATGTTGGGGTCGTCAGTTTTGATGGTCTGTCTGGCCCCCTGTATCTTTCCGAGGTGCTGTTTGTGCCTGACCTTGAGCTCAGTTTTCTTTCTATACGTGCTTGCACACTGATGGGACTCTCTGTGGAGCACACTGCAGAGTCCACAAATGAGACTGCTATTGAGACTCGTAGCGTTGTCTTTCGTGTCTCTGTTGTGGATGACCTATATCGTGTCTCTCGGACTTGTGCTCCTTGCTCCCCCTTCCCTTTTGCTCGTGTTTTTGTCACTGGTGTTCTTTCTCCTGAGCACCAACGATTGCTTCATCGCTGTCTGTGTCATGTTGGCTCCAACATTGTGTTGAAGCTTATGCGAACACAGCCCGCCCTCAATCTTGAGGCATCTTCTTTTGAGAAGCCGCCTGAGACAGACTACCTCTTCTGCGCTCAGGGTAAGATGCATTGTTGCACCTACCCTGACTCCCGTTCACTCGCACTTTGCCCTCTCGAATGAGTTCATTCGGACCTTCTTGATCCCCTACCTGTCGGGTCTCTGGCCAATTGGGGCCGATACGTCTTGACCCTGACTGATGACTTCACCCGGATGCGGTGGGTCTATAGCCTGTGTGAGAGAGTGACGCCGCTCTCTCGGTTCGCCTCTGGCTAGTGATAGCTGAGCGTTAGTCTCTCCACACGCTACACACATTCCGCTCGCATCACGGCAAGATGGACAGCTTTTTCGCCGAGCACGGGATTTTTCACCAGGTCTCCGCTCCTGCTACTCCTTAGTAGAACGGTGTTTCTTAGCGCTAGAACCCCACTATGGAGGATGCAGTTCGCGCTATGCGGTCTTAATGCAGTCTTCCGGAGTCTTTCGCTTTTGAAGGTTTCGCCTACATGACATGGGTCTGGAACTGCCTCCCGCACGGTCCTCTTCCGGACCACGTCACATCGTATGAGCTCTCGTTTGGCCACCGTGCTGACTTACGCCTCGCTCGCATCTGGGGATCTTTTTCTTCTGTGTGGTGCACTGAGGACCAGCAGGGGTCTAAGGTTTCACCGCGGGGTTGCTTGTGCGGCTTCGTCGGTATCTCCCCACGGCCGAAGGCATGGCGTTTTTGGGACCCTACTCGTCGTCGCATTGTTGAGTCTTGAAACGCGCTCTTCTTTGAGTCCCTCACCTATTGTGATTTGACTTTGATCACGTTGTTGTCCGTCACACATGTTCCCACGTGTGAGGTTTCTCGACGGATTGCGGAGTTTATGCCTACAAGCACCGATTGCCAGGCTCATGTGTCCGTTCGAGCTCCCTCCACTTCTCCGGCGCTTGATGACCCAATGATCATCGCTGTCGGTCCAGAGATCTCTCCAGCACCACTGGCTTCTACCCTTGCCCATTCACGCCCCATAGGTACCCATGATCCTGTACCTGTGCGTACTCCTGTGACCGTACCTGGGTGCGCCAGCACTCCTACCTCTGTGCATGGACCTTCCTCACCTGCTCCTACTATCACACCAAGCTTTGTGTCTCCCACACCCGCATCTCCTTGCTCGGCATCACCAGCTCTCTTGCCTCAGCCCTCCCTAGCTGCGATTGTGCCTATTCTTGAGCCTGAGGTGCGCCCCTCGAGCCCGGGTTACTCCCGTGGGCCTAGAGCACCCCTTCGACCATTGGACTTCGCAGCTCAGCGAGTGTCTAGTCCCACACCCAGGCGCTCTTCTCGCAGAATTGCGAGAGGTGATCCCGCCACAAAGGCCCTAGGCCCGAGTGTCCACATTGAGCATGCGGAGGAACATCCAGCGTGTCCCGTAGGGCACGACCTTCTCACTCACGAGTTTCATATCGCTTGTAATGCAGCAGTCAATCTTGTGGTCGTCGGACCTAGCGTTGTGGCGTGCGCTCTTGCCACGCAGAGCTCTCCCTCCATGGCGCCTGAACCGGGTACACTGAGGGAAGCTCTCTCGTCACAGGATACAGACACTTGGCATACTGCTTCCGAGGATGAGCTCTGCACCATCCGAGAGCACGGAGTTTACAAGCTAGTCGACCTTCCACCAAGGAGGAAGGCTATTGAGGTCAAGTGGGTCTTTCACAAGAAGGTGAAGCCGGATGGCCCACAAGAACGCCACAAGGCTCACTTGGTCGTCAAGGGATAGTCTGAGATTGAGGGCATCGTTTACACTAACACCTTTGCCCCTGTCTACCGCATGACCTCATCTTGAGCTCTTTTCGGTGTAGTCGCTCAGCATGACTTGGAATTGCACCAGATGGATGTGAACAATGCAATTCTCCATGACTCTCTGGATGAGGAGATATACGTGGCTCGACCACCTGGCTTTGAGGACAGTGACAAGGTCTGGCACTTGGGCAAGTCCTTGTACGGCCTCAATAGTCTCCTCGATGTTGGAACCAGGAGATCACTAGTATCCTGACTTGTGCGGGATATGTACAGAGCGAGGCAGATCTCTCTCTCTCCCTTCATCCGACAAACACCTGAGCGATTCACCGCCATCCTGGTCTATGTTGACGACCCTCCGATTGTGTCTCCTTCACTGGAGGCTGTGAAGGAGGCCAAGGATGTCCTCCAGACTGCCTATAGGATGAAGGATCTTGGTCCTGCAGCGGTGTTTCTTGGCATGGAGATCGTGCGAGACTGCAGACGTCGTACTCTACTACTGCGTAAGGCCCGATACGTACGTGTTGTAAGGCAGCGCTTCAGCAACCTTGTTGGCATTGTACCCATAGCTTCCATACCTCTTACACTTGATGGGTAGGATGCCCTGAAGGTGGATGATCCCACACAGCTGGGGGAGATAGTGGATGTGACCCTGTACTTCCGTCTCATCGGATCTGTGATGTACCTAGCCACTACCACACGTCCTGACATCACATTTACCGCCAACCTCCTTACCCAGTTTTTGCATGCTCCACGTGCTAGAGCCCTTCACACGGCTCGACGAGTGGTGCGATACGTGGTCACAACACCGTACCTCAGACTCTGCTTTCGCCGGCAGTGTTCGTTGGTCATTGACGGCTACACTGACAGCGACTGGGCCTGGAGCCCAGATAGACCAAGTTGCACCGGTTATGTGTCCTTGCTCGGTGGGACTGCTGTGGCCTGGCACAGTGGGAAGTAGGGCTGATTGCATGTTGCTCATCGGAGGTAGAGTACGTTGCTTTGGGTGTAGGGGATGCAAAGGCGGTATGGCTGCAACGCTTGTTCCATGAGCTTGGCCAGTCAATACCCGCCATTGTTTTTCATTGCGACAACCAGAGTGCTCTTGCCATTGTCGAGAACTCTGGTGTCTTTCATGCTGGCACGAAGCACATTGCGGCTGAGCACCATTTTGTGCGTGATGAAATGGAGCGACACGTGATCTGCGTCATTTGGGTTGGCACTGACATGCAGCATGCTGACTTCTTGACGAAGGCACCAGCACGTGGAAGGTTTCTGGTGGCCATTCGTTTT
Organism: Penium margaritaceum; assembly: GCA_023375785.1. NCBI lineage: Eukaryota > Viridiplantae > Streptophyta > Zygnematophyceae > Desmidiales > Peniaceae > Penium > Penium margaritaceum. The sequence continues at coordinate 237,241 of SZWC01000825.1, forward strand.
GTTGGACTTTGCCCCTTGCCTAAGAGTGGTTGAGTGTGGGGTGTGTCCGTGTCCGTGTCACATTTGTCGTTATACTTATTCTTGTACTCGTCTCAGTGCTGCACGTGTATGGACATGCGTACCATCGGGTCATGGGGGAGTATTGTGATTTGTGACGTTCCTGTCAAACTGTACACTTTACCATGACCACTCGGCCGTGTCCATACTCGTGCAGATCCCTGATGCTGACCCCGGAGGCACTGGTGTGTCATCTGATGGCGGACTACCATCATGGAGGTGACTGACGACCGTTCCGGAGCTCTTGACGCTACCCAGGACCTCCTGTAGTTTTTCTACAGCATGTTGGAGTTTATCGGTGCACAGGCCATGGGCCCAATTTCCATGTTTTTGCATTGTGTGTCCACTGTTTGATGCCAGATGCATGCATGTGATCAGTCATAATGTCCGGCTTTTGATCCTGCATGTCTAGGTTCAAACGGCGTAGCATTCTGGTATGTTTGCGCAGAGTTACGGCCAAAACAATTGTTTTGGGCCGGTTTGAGGACAGATCTTGCATTGCCGCGTGCAACACCCACCGTGCGTCGTGGCAGGTACTTATGCCATGGACCTGTCATTTGTCATCTCTCTCTGCAAATGGTATTGAAGCATTCTGAAACTTTGCCTTGTGTCTCCTAGCCAGACCCTTGCCGTTGTGTGCACGACTTGTGACTGTCATCACCGTCTGATGAGGCATTGGTGCCTAGTAGGCGCCTGTGTTGCTAGGGAGCTTCCATGCATCTTCTCACGTGAGAATCGTCAAAGTTTTTCGAAGGTTCAACAATATCCATTGGGGGCGGGCACTTGGCTAGTTTGCCCTCGGCCATCGAGATGAATATCGCGATCCTCGCAACGGTATGGGCTGTTTGTACAGTAATAAAAATGCCCACTCAAGAAGATTAGGGACTCGTGTACATCTGGTACGTAACAGTTTCCCCCCTTTTAGCTCCGACGTCCCGACGCGCGTACAGATGTTGCCTGGAAGCAGCAATAGTAGCTGTCGATGAGATGATTGGCGTCTCGGAGGTTGTCGTAGGGCTCCCAACTATTATGCGCGGCCTCATCACCGTGCCATTTGACAAGATATTCTGTCATCTTGCCTCATCGTCAGTGGCCAAGGATGTCCTCATTGACGTAGTTCGTGTCTTTGTCCACTTGAATGAGAGGCGAAGGAGGGAAATCTCTGCTAGGGAAGTTCTCTCCGAGGTTCTGGTAATGCTTGAATGTGCTGACATGGAACACCAGATGAACCTGCATCGTGATGGGGAGTTGGAGTTGTGCAACCACAGGGACTTGCATGCGCTCGATCTGAAACGGTCATGGCCATCGGGGTTTGAGCTTTGAAAAGTCGGATCCGCGGAGCATGATGTTCGCCGAGCAGAGGAGGACTTTGTCGCTAGCGATGAACATGTTGTTGCTACGATGTTTGTTAGCTGCTCGCTTCATCGCTGCTTGCATCATCACGAGAGTCTGCCTTTTGTCCTCCCATATGGTGGTGAAGTCTCGTCGTTGCACTCCGACTGGTTGGATGTTACTACAACTTTTAATTCTAGCGGGTGTGGTGGGAAGTTTGCCAGATACTACTTCAAATGGAGTTTTGTTGAAGTTCGTTGGCCACTCACATCTCTATGCCCTCTTGTCTCCCACTCCATGTACACACATGTACAGATTAAATGACAATGGCTTCACTTGGGGAGACATCATGTGAGGCCACCATGACTAGAGCCTCTAGCATCATGAAGCGGTTGCTCAACCCAAGAGTGCCCTCTTGCACATGCATGTCCATTGCATGAGTTTCTATCTTTGCTGTGGTAGATGCTTGGGTTCGTACATTCTCATTGTCGTGCCCTCCATCATGCCTACTTGATTTTGATTTTTTTGGTGGAGTTGCATATTTCCCGGATGCTGATCCTTAGGGGGCCTCCGTGCTAGTTTTGGCCATGCACCGGTGAGTAGTCGCCCTTGGTTTAACACCGAGTGGTCAGGCTCGTCCCCCGGTGGGCGTTACGTGCCCATCTGAGCATGATGCTCATTGCAGGTGCGTGCTCACTAGTGTCTAACTCTCTCGCTCCCCCTCACTCCGTCTTGGTGTGACTTGAGTTCTAAGGCAAGCGCCTTACCGTATCCATGGCGTGCCTTGTGATTTACTCTGCTCACCCACCCTGTCAAACGCAACCTATCTAGGAAGCTACCGAGTGACTTCTAGTATTAGAGTTGTATGGGTTCGCCCTTACTACTCGTCGGTCTTGGACCTGTGAGACCGCTGTTGAGTGATCGGTATCCTTGGCAAACCCAGGGCATTCTTGCCACCATCAACCATTTTTCATCCTAGTTACACCATCACCCACCACATCCGTGGCATCTCAATAGCGCAAGCGTCTACAACAGCAAAGCTGTTCACTCCGTCTTTGGAGCTCCACAATGGGACTCACAGCTGGCCTCCCTTTGTTTGCACTTGTACCAGCAATCTGCTTGTTGCAGTACCCGCATCACTTCTTCCACAGAGGGCCTGCTCGTCTGTTGGGTCTTGCATTTTGCCGTGCATTAATACCCTTCTCCATCAGCCACCGGTGCCCTCGCACCACCATCGCTTTGTGCTCGGCCCCACACGTCTGTGCAACGTAACTCTCATGTAACACACACTCTACCATGCGCGTCTGCCTCTCTCTCACAACTACCAACACTATAGCACCCCCGTGTCGAGCGCCGCCTTTTTCCCTCTCCCGGCCCCAGAATTGTGTGGTACGTTGCTCTCACGCAGCAAGCCGCTACCGGTGCATATTGTAGTGACCCCACTGCAACTACATCTCTTGGCTGCACTTGCGGCCCAACCCTGCCATGCTGGATTCACTACCTCTTGACGGTCCACCGGACCAGGAATATGACTCTCTGCGTACAGCAGCCCGTTACGCTGCTCGTGGATGGGAGAACGTGCGAGTCTTTGAAAAATCCTCACCCACCGACGACGACATCCCGCTGTGGTTTCGTATGCTAGACAATTCGTATTGATCTGAGGAGTTCGTTGAAGCAGTCGAGCGCAAACGTGATGAGATATATTTTCAAGTGTACACGGCGGATGATCTACCATCGTCACTGCCTCTCACTTCAAGCATGCACCCTCCTCGTGGTCTCCACTCACCGAACCCAGCTTCTGCAGCCAATCTGATAGATTTCCAAGTGTACACGGCGATAGTTCCAACTGCCGCAAAGCCCGCCACGCTAGCATTCGTTGTCGCTTCGGGGTTCGCGTGCACGGGCACGTTTTGCTCCTCCACTGTCGAAGTCATCGCCGAAGACCCGTTGCTAGCCGTCGGTTGCACTCGCCCGTTTCACGTCATAGATGCGAAGTCTGCAAAGTCTTGACGTACGAGATGGCTCGCTTGGTTTGGTGGCCCACCATGTCGTCGGAGGTGGCTGAATTTTACTGGAATCTTAACGCGTGCCAATGCTACAAGGCATGAAGGACGAAGAACGAGGGTCTCCTTCAACCCTTGCCCATTCCCGAGCAACTGTGAAAAGACAATCTCCATGGACTTCATCACGGGCTTGCCCAAGACAGCGGCAAGTTATAATGCGGTGTTGGTGGTGGTGGATTCCTTCAACAAGATGTTGTACTTCATCGCAAAATGTGATATGGTGAGTGCAGAAGGCATGGCTTGGATGCTCCTTAAGCATGTGTTGCGCCTCCATGGCGTGCCGCGATCCATTGTGAGCGACCATGACCCGCGTTTCATGAGCAATTTATGGCGAGAACTCATGGAGCGGCATGGCAGCAAGGTGGAGTTGTCGACCAGTTTTCACCCCCAAGCTGATGGACAAATGAAGCGGACAGACCAGATGCTCGAACAGCTCCTCTGTACAGGCGGCAACCCGAACGAGACAGCACGGGATCTTCGGTTTCTGGTCGCTGAACTGGCAGCTTGGACATGCGCTCCTTTAGGGGGTGAGACACATCCTCATGTGTTCAATCCTCTATCTCATCCTTATCTTAGGCATTAACATGTGATGAAGGGTGCTAAGGCCATGATACTGAATGGTGTAAACTACTGGTAATTTGAAGGAGCTCCAGCGGCTCCTCCTGATGTGTGCTATAAGGCTCTTAAACGCCCCTCATTAAGCTCATGATCTCCTACAATGCCTCAGTCTAGTACTACTACTGGCCACACATCTTGTTGCACACCAGACAAAGCTTGTCAATGGTATGTGACTGCAAATGTGGGCTTAAAATGTCCAAGAAGGAGGAAAATGCGGAGCCTGTGATCCCCTTCCCTTTGTCACGAATTGCGATCATGGGGCCGCTCTATATGCTAGACATTGGCAATGACACGTATCACGTTTTGAGGCTTCCTTGAATGTGTAATCAGACTATGGATTTGGAATCTATAGGACAAACCATGCAATGTTTACTCACAAATGAGGTTGATGCATCAATAATTGTGGAAGTTACGTCCGTCCAAAGGTTGGACCAGTCGAGGGGAGAACAGGAGACGGGAATTCATCCCCAAGGACCAAGGCTCGACCCTCAGAAGATCCAACAAGGCCAAAACGCACCTTAGAGCCATGTTAGCAAATGAATCAAGGATCATTGAGGGCCAAGGGTGCTTCGGAATGGCACCCCGATGTGTTACTGCCAGAAAAGATGCTTCGGGCGGCCGTCATTGCCGCTAGTGGTACTGCCAACGACAGATCGCCGTGGTTCACGAACATGGCCATATCTTGGCCATTCCTCCACGGAAGAATGTGATTAGTAGTGTATTGGAGAGCTGGAAGAATGAGCTCCGTGATGCTCAGGCAATAAGGTTCATCCCCAGCCTTTAGGGAGCCATGCACGACTCGACGACCTCGGATTGCCTAGGATGTTTCATCTTGTACGTATAGTCTTGCATGTTGACACTTAAATAACGAGTACAATTTACTCCCACTGTGCCACACTTATTCCCATGCTCCCCCAAGACGATTCTATGCTTTTGCAAACCCAGAAAGGTGTGCACCGGCCTCCTCTTGGTTGCAATGCTGCTGGTTGGTGCCTACACCATCCGGTTTAGGCTAGCACACAGTGCCCGCTTTCCACCCTCGGAATGGATTCAATCGTCGAAGTTGTCAGAACCAAGAAACCTGTAGTGTTTTTCATGGATATGACATGCTAGCAAACCTTGACGTCTCAGGCCAAGATTTGGCCAAGTTTGGTCAAACCATTATCACCCACAATGATGACACCATCCCAAAATGTTGTCCAATAGAGAGAATTTTGAAGCAATGATGTGACAAAGGATGCTAACTGCGATGGTGGTGGTTTCGTTAAGAAGAAACAAAACGCCACTATTTTTTTAAGGCTAAAATCAGTCCAAAATCTGTCCGTGTTTTTGTTCCTTGTATCCAACAGGGCACAAAACAAGACTTCAGTGGTTGTGATGGATAGGTTATGACAAGGGCTTTCTCATGAGCTCCTACATGCCTCAAATGGTAGTCATTTGGGATCTTTCCGCTTTCACACGTCCGGGAAGTGGTATGTGCGACCTTCATGAAGCTTCCGAGAAGCTTCACGGACCACTTAGCAACATCAGGTGCCCCAAATGTTTCTGGATAGTGTTGGGCATCCTCTTGCTACACCCATGGTGGTGGTGTGGTGATGCGATTGCAGCTGTTCTTACAAGGGCGTCTTTGTTGATGTAATGTGCTGCGGTGGGTCGTTGTGGCTTGGTTGATCCTCACAAGATCGTGGCTGTATTGTGACTCTCACAGATGCAGCTAGAGTTGCATCTCTCTTGCGCAAACTAGTAAGGGATGTCTCGATACTCTTGTACCATTAAAGATTGCTAAGACAATGTCTAGTTGGGTGACGTACCAAGAAGCAAGCAGATGCAAGGAACGAGGATCATGCTAGGAAGATGTGCTAGATAGTCTTATAATACAAAACATGCAAATCGGGTTCAAAAGCTAGTCCACTGAGAAAACTCTAGACATTTCAGAAAACATATAGAGTGGCCAAACAAGCACCCGCGATGCTATGGCTCTTGTGTGGTAGCTGCTGTTGGGTGGTGTTATGTACTAGACGTAGACGAGTCACTTAACTTGCCGAGTGGGTATTCTTGTCATAGCACAAATAGCCAGCTGCACGTCAAGACCTCGATTTTCACTCTGATGGTCAATGGCGATTTGGCCAGCTACCCTTCCCTCCGGCGTTCCTTCTCGCACACCCTGACAACTTCGACCACTTTCGAGAATCGTCAACAGAATTGTCGCAATCTTTCAATCGACTTCTTGACACATCGATGTTTATAAAGATGCAGCTTGCATCTTCACCAAAGATCTTCAAAGCCCCCCTCCTCCCAATTCCTTGGCAAAGCTCCTCGATATGACCACTCAAAATGTGACTTTGCATGTGTCGCTCGACGATCAACCCAACAACCCTGACCACGTCTCATTTGTAAATGGACACTTGTATGCATGTGTTCAGTCATTTCGACTCTTGGCATTAAAGTACACTTACCATTTCTTACAAATAGCTTAGCTTTCCCAAGTTTTCAAATCGTTTCCTACCTTGCAACTCATACGTGTTCACCATCCATGCACCTTTCGGCATCATACTTGGTACCAGAGTGCACCGGTACTGGAGGGGCAGCTAACTACTTTCCGCATTTGGAGGACTACCTCGTAGAAGTTGATTGTGCATCTCGCACGTCAAGACTTTGCAGACTTTGCAAATTTCACGACTTCTACGTGGAGCAAGCACACCCGAAAACCAGGAGTGGGTCTTGGGTGACGACTTTAGCGATGGATAAGCAAAACATGACCATGCATGCAAGCCCTGAAGTGGCAGTGAATGCTAACATGGCAAGCTATGTGGGGGGTTTGACAGCAAATCTGGCCATGGACCCGACCGCGGTAAACTAATAGCCTCAACGTCTCTAGCGAGAACGACACGTGGCACCGGACTGCGAGCGCAGATCAACGAGAAACTAGCAAACCATACTTCTTTGCTCAAGGGAATCAAAATCTATCTGCTACAACAGCTCAACATCGTGATGGAGGCTCTTCGCAATGCAATTGCATAAGAGGCGGTACTCTTCAAGAGGAACACCCAACTCTCGAACGAACCCAAGTTTCACCAGATCCCTCCTGAAGCGTTCGATCCTGCAAACTCCACAGGGCGGGCGGTTTGGGTGTGGCTAACGAGCTTGTAGGTGTACTTTACCGCTGCTGGGGTCAACAAAGATTGGAGGAAAATTGACCTCAAAGTCGAGCTTCTGCGTGGCATAGCACTGAGTTGGTAGTCTAACCAAAGGGCAATCCAATGAAAGCGAGAGACCGGCGTGGCCTCATCGATAGCCGACGGCTCCTGTCTCACATTGTCAATTGCAAGTGTTCTACCCTTGGAGTGGATCAACCCGCAATGGCAAGATGCACTGATTCCACCAATCGACTAAAGTGAATTCACGCACGCAATGCTCGAACGCTTTGGGGGGCTGAATAAAAAGTCGAACGCATGGTACAAAGTCGAGCGCATACGTAAGGATTCCAGCGTGGCATAATACACATGGAGCCTCCATGAGATCATCACATGTGTAGAAATTTCCCCCAAAAAACTCTCTTTTCACTACAACAACGGCCTCAAGCGGGACTTCTGGCGAGCGATCACCATATTTGGCATTCAGAACAACTTACCAAGGATGATAACAGCAGCACGAAGTATTGAAAGTGGCCACTACAACGCTTAGATCCAAGAATTCTACTGGTAGGAATCTCCTAAACACGGTTTTCAAGGAAAAGGAAACGGCAAGGCGAGGGATTCCTCGACTCCAATTGAAGTGGACGCTATCGAAAAAAGATGCAAGCAGTCAGAAAAAGTTGGCCTTGTTGTTTGAAACCGCCGGAGCAAGCAGTAAGGAAAAACGTGGGGGAAGTTGAGGTAAACTGGGTCGGGAATTAGCAAAGGGCAAGAGTGAAAGGTGCCACTCTTGTCCTATAGGAGCGATCTGCACCAGACAATCACCCATGTGAAGAGTTCACAATGCCACAGAGGGTTTCTAAGATCACTTTATTCGATGAGGTGTATGAGGATGGCCCACTGGAGATATTGCTGAAAGTGCAATCCTGAGGTTGCAAAACTCGCAAAACGGTAGCGGCACCATGGGATGGAGGAGCATCTCACAGTTTTGTAAGCACCAACATGGTTCAAAAGTTGGGTTTGTAGACCAAACTAAGTGTGTTTGAAGGATCAACTACGAAGAAGACATTACAAATGCGAAGACTATGAGATCCACTCCAACTTCAAATGGGAGAGTTGCAAGACGTAACTATCTGGAGGTCGTGTCAAATGAGCGTCCATATTAATAAATCTTGAATACGATTTCCTACACCAGGGTAATTTGCAGTGCGCCTGGAAAACTGGCAACGCCTATGTGGAAGTCAATTGCACCAAGCAACATCTTTTGCGCATGGGATAGAAGACGACAATGGAAGCAGCAGAGGAAGCCGTAACGATCGAGAGGCGACAACCTGTGCAGTCGATACCGCTCAACGTGGCCAAGCACTACATGCAATGAGGGGCTCGTACGTGGCTCGTACACCTCCAGCTAATGTAGGAAAAAAAGTTGGCAGCAGCTGAATCATCAACCTCATCGGCCTCATCGGCATCAACAAAGTTTGTAATGGTTCCCGAGAGTTTGCTGACGTCGTCCCCGGTGAACTCTCAAAAACCTTACCACCTCAGAACGGCATCGATCATCGCATCGAACTTAAACGGGACAGCAAACCCACACGTCAAGGAGCCTATCAGATGAGTGACAATGGTTCGATATGGCTGAAAAAGCAACTCGACAAGATGCTCAGTCATTGTTTCATCCCCCCATCCACATCGCCGTATGCCGCACGAGAACTGTTTGCAAAAAAGAAAACTGGCAAAATGCGGATTTGCATGGACTACCAGCTGTTGAACAATGCTATCGTCAAGAAAGGCTACCCTCTCCTTAGAGTCGACAAAATTTTTTGATCAACTTCGAGGAGCTCAAATCTTCATTAAAATCAACTTGCGGAGCGGTTCTCACCAGATCTACGTGGCGGATGCCGACATCAAGAAGACGGCTTTCCGAACACATTACGGGAATTTCCAGTTCACGATGATGCATTTTGGACTCACGAATTCCACGACGATGTTCATGGTGGAAATGAACATTTATCACCCATTCTGAGATGATTTTGTCGTGGTATACCCCAACGACATTCTAGTTTATAGCTGCACCCCCAAGGAGCACGATGGACATCTCTGAAAAGTTCTCGAAGTTTAACAAAGAGAGAAATTCTTTGGAAAACTCTCAAAGTACAACTTCGGTCGCCGCTAGATTGAGTTTTTGGGTCATGTCATCAATGGCGGACGGATCAGCACATATTTGAAAGAAGTGGCAACAGTTGCTGATTGGCCGACGCCAACTAACCTCCGAGACGTTCAAATCTTCCTCGGATTCTGCAAAAACTACCAGTATTTTGTACGGGACCATGCCGGATTGTGAGCGCCTCTCTGTGACCTTACTCAAAAAGAAAATGAGTGGCGGTGGGGAGAAAGCGAACAAGAAGACTTCACTTTGTGAAATTCTCTGACCGCGGCGCCAACCCTATGATTGGCTGACGACGACTATACCATGGTTACGATCACCTTCGATGGAGGCATTGGCACAGTTTCCCTACATGATCACAGCAAGGGAGAGCAAATGGTGGTGCACGTGTTGTGACACTTGCACGTACCAGAATTCAACTACGCCGTACACAAGAAAGAGATGATGGTAGCCATGCACACATTGAAGACATGGCAGTGCTATCTTAAAGACCGCTGATGCTTTGTACGCACCGACACGCGTTGAAATTTCTGAAGGCGCAGCCAAACCTCAGTCGACGTCATCCCTCATGGATGGAATTTCTTGAATATAGGTTTGACTACGGTATTGAGTACCGGCCGGGAAAAACCAACCCAACAGATGCACTCAGTTGCCGACCAGACTTGATGGCTGAGGCAACAAAACTTCAACTACACTGAGATCCGAGTCTCGAGCAATGGTTCACACGTGACGACGACCAGCATGGCATGTACGACAAGGCCAAGTTTTGGCACGACGTCCCCTATTGGCAATGACGATTTACTCGCCAGGTGGTTGTACCCTTGAACAATGAAATTCGCCGCATGCTCCTCGACGAGTGCCACGACACCGGTCCAGGTGGACATTTTGGAGAAGACCAGATGCTAAAGAAGCTAACGAAGTTTTACTAGTGGGATAATATGTGGCTGACGTGGCCAACTTCTGCAAATCATGTGACACCTATCAGCGACAAAATCCCGTCGTACGCGGCCATCGTATTTCTACAGTCGCTGTCCATTCCTAAGGAACCGTGGACCGACATCTCCATGGATTTCGTCATTGGAATACCGGTTACACCCAAGAGATATGACACAATCATGTCCATAGGTTCTCCAAAATGTCTCATTTCATCCCGACGATGACCACCGTCACCGCGGAAGGCACAGCACATGTGTTTCTAAACAACATTATACGGCTACACAATGTGTGAAGATCCATCACCAACAATAGAGAAAGTGGATTTCCCAACCGTTTTTGGCACGAAGAAATGACTCGCTTTGGCAGTCGTATCTAGCTTTTCACGCTGTTCCATCCTCCAACCGACAGCCAAACCAAGTGGACCAATCAGATGCTCAAATGATTTCTCCGCACTTAATGCGAGCCACGCGGGACGGATCGGGCAACCCAACCGGCGACCGCGGATCTCGCACATAACTCGGCGACGTCCACAAGGGGTACAATTCCATTTCAAGTGGTGTATGGCAGTGGTATACTTCCCGCCACACTAGCCCGACTTCACAACCAGAGCAACATTTCTGTGACCGGCACCTAACACAACGATTTCTCCACAATCTGGAACAAAACATGGCAGTCACTCGCGAAGATGCATGTGACGATGAAGCAAGCAGCCTACCGACATCGCAGCGACGACAAGTTCACCGTTGGCGAAAAATTCGTCCTCAGTTTGGCAAACATCAAACTCCACACAGTCGAGTGTTCAAAACCCAAACCCTGATGTTTGGGATCATTTGAGATCGAGCGCATGCAAACAACTTGTTGTGCTTTGTGCCGTTCCTGTACAGTTCACTATGACCACTCGGCCATGTCCATACTCGTCCAGATCCTTGAGGCAGGCGGCCCTGATGACACCGGCGCGACGACAGGCGGTGGACAACCCACTTGGAGCTGACCGACCACTGTTCTAGAGCCCCAGATGCCACCAGGACTCTTTGCTGTGCTTCCTACGTCCTGCAGGCGCCATTCGGCGGACTTGCCATGAGGCCTATTTGCATGTTTTTGCATTGTTTGTTCACTGTCAGTCGATAGATGGATGCATGTGACCAGTCGTTGCGTCCGTCTTTTGATTCTACACGTCTAGGTTCAGACAGCGTAGGATTCTGACATGTGTGCGCGGAGTTCCGGCCAAAACAGTGGTTTTGGGCCGGTTTTAGGACAGCTCTTGGACTGCCGCGTGCGACACACGCCGTGCGCCGCGGCAGGTATTTATGCCTTGGACCTGTCATTTGTCATTTCTCTCTGCATATGCTATATTGAAGCATTCTGACACTGTGCCTTGTGTCTCCTAGCCAAACCCTTGCCGTTGCGTGAACGACCTGTTACTGTCGTCACCGTCTGACCAGGCANTGCGCGGAGTTCCGGCCAAAACAGTGGTTTTGGGCCGGTTTTAGGACAGCTCTTGGACTGCCGCGTGCGACACACGCCGTGCGCCGCGGCAGGTATTTATGCCTTGGACCTGTCATTTGTCATTTCTCTCTGCATATGCTATATTGAAGCATTCTGACACTGTGCCTTGTGTCTCCTAGCCAAACCCTTGCCGTTGCGTGAACGACCTGTTACTGTCGTCACCGTCTGACCAGGCATTGACGCCCGGTCAGCAGCTGTGTTGCTAGGAAGCTTCTACGCACTTTCCTATGGTATCAGATCTGTGAGACAGTTCTCACTGAGCTGCGTAGCAGAGACGCAGCAGAGCAGGAGCAGTGAGAGTCACCGCTGCAGCAGAGTTCTCTGGGATCTGTTGGAGATGGCCGGTCGCCGTCAACGTATCCCACCCACCTCGTGAGATCGCAGCTGCACAGGCAGCAGCAGCGGCGTCCACCGCCACGCAGAGGTGTGTGGCGACCGCGGTGCGTGCAGCCGCCCTCCCACAGCTGTAGCAGCAGAGCAGCAGCAGTAGAGCGGCGGCTGCAGCAGCGCAACAGCAACGGCCGTAGCAGCAACGGCGGCAATAGCAGCGTCGGCAGTAGCAGCGCAGCAGCGGCAGTGGCATAGCAGCAGCAACGGCATTCGCGGCGGCAGCAGCAACATAGTAGTGGCAGCATCAGCAGCGCGCGGCGGCGGCAGCCAGCAGTAGCGTGCGGCGGCGACAGCTAGTAGCAGCTGCAGCGCGCAACAGCAGCCACCGCGCGCAACAGCAGCCGCCGTGCGCAGTAGCAGCAGCAGCAGCGCAGCCGCTACTACCACCGCTGCATACGCAGCTTTGTAGCTGCTGCTACAGCTGACAGCACAGCTGCAGCAGTAGCTGGGCGGAAGCTGCTACGCAGCTTCCGCGGAGCTGTCGCGCAACACCGCGAAGCGGCAAAACCATGACAGGAAAAAAAAGGGAGAGGCGACAAGCTGACATCAGCATTGTTGATTGCTGACGTCATCAGGTTGTGCTGACGTCAGCAACCACTTGATGACATCAGTACTATACTTAGCCAAATTTTCACCCGGAAGAACAAAAGTTGCCAGCGTTTCAAATCCCCGAGAAAAGCAGAAAGGTTTGAATTCCGGCAAACTTAACCTGTCGTCCCATAGTGAGCGGCGACATGAGTTCGCCCGACGACAAGGACAAGGGACCAGGCGATCCCTCCTCCTCTTCTTCAGGGGTATTGAGCCCTCGCTCGCAAGCCATTGAGGACCTGCGCAGCCAGTAGGAGGAGATGCGTCGTCTGCAGCGAGAGCAGACTGACGCGATCCGCACGCTGACTGAGCTCTTGCGCGCTCAGTCCACGGCTCCTTCGCGGATTTCTGAGGGAGTTGCCGGCGTTGCGGCCTGCACCCAGCACTCGGCTCAGGTTCCCGTGACAGGTGCCCCGCCTGCTTCACCTCCTGGTGTGGTTTCCCCACCACCTGCGGACCTCCTTGATGACGAGCCATTCATGCCAGGCTTCGAGGATGACTCCCAGGAGCGGGAGATTCGTCTTCTACAGGAGCGCCTCCGTCAGCTGCAGACGGGTATCCGACCTCCACCCGTGTCCCCGATACGACCGTCACCTGACTTCCACGGTGATCACCCCCTTCCAGGAGTTTTCCCCGTCTCTCGCCCGCCTCAGCCTGCGGTTGCTCTCCCCACGAAGCGGCAGCCAAAGGACTTTGAGACACCACCTGCAGGGTACATCAGCGAGGATGGATTTGACTGCTGGGAGATCCCGTTTCAGGTGTGGGCCACTTCCGAGGGAGTGTGGTCTTACTACCACAGCCCATACCAGTCTACAGATCCAGCACAGGTGTTGACAGCAGCCCGGGCCATGCGAGGACTTCTCTACGCCATGCCACGCGAGACTGTCGTTGACTTCCGCCCCTTCCTCGGCGAGGCTAGCACAGGCACCGGAGCTAATCCTCGTGGAGGCTGGGATCTGGCGTTGTCCCTACTGGCCGTAGAGACGCACGCCACGCGTGCGTCACACATTCGTGCTTTCCACTCGCT
>SZWC01000825.1:288999-323240 GCA_023375785.1 Penium margaritaceum
GGCCTTACACAACGGTATTGGGCGGAGGCGGCAAGGACAGCAGCGTACATCATGAATCTCATGCCGACCAAGCCGCTGAAGGACAAGGAGAGCAATGCGTGGAAGACGCCACAAGAAGTGTGGAGCGGGAGGAAGCCGGCGGTGGGTCACCTCCGCACGTTTGGTTGTGTTGCACATGTAATGGTGCAGGCACGTGAGGGACGGAGCAAGCTGGACCCGCGTACCCGTCGGTGTATTTTCCTTGGATATGAGAGCGGAAGCAAGGCGTATCGGCTCTTTGACCCAAGGAGGCAGCAGATTGTGTGGAGTCACGACGTCACGTTCGACGAGAAAAGCCGTTGGACAGACAAGGAGGCAGGTCTCTCCAAGAGGGGGGAGTGGATGTCACTCCTTGAGGGGGAGACACCGGAGGACGTGAATGAGGGTAACGTTCTCGCAGCAGCACCAGCCGGAGAGGATCGCCCGAGGGATGTGCAACCGGCAGAATATGTTCCGGCCAGTTCAGATGAAGAATCCGAAGCACCGGAGATGGACGTGGAGGCGGGGAGTCGACCGATGTCTCCAAGGTCTCCAAGAGAGAGGGAGCAAGCGCTTGGAGAGGATGGCGCCGAAAGGGGACAGCAACAACAACAACCGCCTCAAGAGCCCCGCACGAGCAGCCGTGTGCGAAGAAGGACAAAAAGATATGATGCCGACAAGGGCATTTGGACTGGGTTCGCGCAAGAGGAGCCTCAAGGAAACACTGCACAAGAAAGATGGGGTTGAGTGGGAGGAAGAAATAAAATGTAAGCTCGCCTCCCATGAGGAGAAAGTCTCCTCAGTTATAGGTTGAGCATGGACGACTGCCATGGGTGATGCGCAAGGGGGAGATTGTTGGAATGATGCTCCTCACCATGGCAGGAGTGACTCCAAAAAGGAACACCAAAAAGACAAGCCTTAGTGGCTTAGTGGTTAATGGTGTCCACCTCTAGAGGCAGGGGCCCGGGTTCAAGTCCCACAAGATGAAATTCTGCCCTGCCTCAAGGGAGGTGGAAAATAGATGCCAGGAAGCTAGCTCAACCTCTAGAGTTCCTCTTTAAGTTTCTNAGGAAGGTGGCACACCTTCTAGAAAGGGTGACTTGTCCTACAAGGCATCTAGAGGTGTCTTGGTCTTCTGGACACCTTCCCTCCTACTAGAAGCAAGCTGAGGAATCTAGGAAGGGGCAGAAGCTTCTAGAGGAGGGAAGGGATGCCTTCCTAGGTGGGAAAAGGACAGCCTACCAAGGAGCACTCTAGAAGCCATAGAATCTGCTAGGAAGCTCCAAATCTGGCATGCTTTGGTGTTCTGGAAAGCTTAGATCAGTGGCTATAAAATGCCACTACTTGTGAGCCTTGATCAAGTGTTTATCCCCATCCAATTGAGGACAAAACTATTGCCTCACTCTCTGACCAGATTTTGCCATCCTTGGAACCTGCTGCCTCCATAGTTTCAGTCTCTCCAAAAACAGTTGGTGGTGTGAACCAGCCACTACTAGGGACCCTCCAGGGTGCACACTCACCCTCAGGCCAACAGGTACATCCTCACCCGGCCCCATCGCCTGTCCAGCGATGTTGAGACCAGCCGTCTACTTCGGGAGTTCAACTCCCTGCACATGGGGGAGACCGAGACGGTTACTGCCTACTAGCAGCGTGTCGAGGACATCCTTCGTCGTCTCGGCAAATCTGCCCCACCCCCTCTGTCCGTGCTCCTCACCATCAAGCGTGATGCCACCAGCGCGTACGCGGACGCCTTCGTGCACTACCCCCAGGACGTCCTCTCCACCATGGCGGCCCAGGGTACCCTCATGCCCTGGGCATACGAGCTCTTCCTCCGCATCGAGGAAGCTTAACTCAAGTCCCAGCTCCATCGCACGGAGGCTCTTGCATCCCCTGCCATCACCTCCCTTGCCGTCGCCTCTGTGGCCATCGCTTCCCCCACCGCAACTACCTCATCATCTTTGGGGAAGAGGAAGAAGAGCTGGAACAAGAGAGGCAAGGGTCTGCCACAACAGCAGCAACAGCAACCGTCGGCCGGGTCCAGCAGTGTTGGCTCGGTCTGCCACAATTGTGGCCAGCCCGGGCACGGGTGGTACACGTGCCCTCTCCCGATGGACGAGGCGCGTATCATCGCCATGATGCGTCGCGAGCGGGAGCGCCATCTCGCCTCTGGCGCCGTCGTTGCCGCTAGCCCTCACACCTCGACCTCGTCCAGCAGCTCCGCCACTCCGACAGCTCCGCCAGTCCCGCAGACACCCGCACCACAACAGTACTATCCGCAACTGTCGGCGTCTCCGATTCCATCACCTGCGCTGTCCCTCCCTTACCCGGGCTCAGGTGCCATCACTCCACACTCGGTTTACACTCCCTGGCCGTCCTCCCATGAGCGTTAGCTGGAGCAGTTCATCGCACTCCAGCTTGGCCTGACGCGCCCTCCTGCCCGAGGAAGTGTGAGTTGCATCACCTCCTGCTCTCCTGTCCAGCCTTGCATGACTGAGACTGACCTACGGTCGTGTCCCGTTTCCTTGTCTGTCTCATCGTCTCCTGTGGTCTCCTCTACCCCTTCCTATGACGACGTTGCGTGGCTTGACAATTGGCAGTCTCGGTCCGTGCCTCCTTCCACCGCGTTCGTGTCCCTTGCTTGCTGCCATGTGACCGTTAGCGATCTGGCGACCCCAGTCCAGGACCCCGCTGACACCTAGATCATCGACTCCGGGGCCACGCATCATGACGGCCTCTCGTGAGGCCTTCAGTATGCTCAATCCTGTCGGCGATGTCTCCGGTGTCCGGTGTTGCCTTTCCGTGGTGTTGGCGTTGTTCGTTTCCGTGGTCCTGCCAGTGACATCTTTCTGACCGATGTCCTCTTCGTCCCTGGTCTTGAGCTCAGCCTCCTGTCCGTCACTACCATTGACTGCATGAGCATGGACGTTGTCCACTCGCGTGGTGTTGGCACTGTGTCCCTGCGTCCGTCTGGTCTCGTAGTACTGCACACCACCGCCCGTGGCAACCTGTAGCATGTGCCCCGTCTCTCCTCCTCCCCTTCCGTCTCCTCCCCTTCGGCCGCCACAGGCCATGTATTTGTCACACGCACGCTTTCTCCTGTGCACACTCGCCTCTTGCACAGCCGCCATTGCCACTTCCACTCTGCCGCAGTAGACAGCATGCTCCGCACCCAGCCGGCCAAGGACTCGGAGACTTTCCCCCTCCCGTGCCCCACTGAATGCATTGATTGCGCTGAGGGGATGATGCACTGGTCCACGTACCCTTTGTCTTCCTCTAGTGCGTTTGCCCCTCTTGACCTTGTCCATTCGGACGTCATGGGCCCTCTCCCCACCGAGCCCGTTGGCGAGCACGGCCGCTATGTCCTCACCCTCATTGACGACTACTCTCGCTCCCGCTGGGTCTTCTGCCTTCGGCAGAAGAGCGATGTCACCCGAACCATCCAGGACTGACTTGTCCTTGCGGAGCGCGAGTGTGGCCGCTCTCTTCGCCCCTTTTGCTCCGATCGCGGTGGTGAGTACATGGGTGAGGCAACGACCTTTCTCGCCTCACGTGGCATCCACCATGAGACATCCGCACCCTACACGCCCTCCCAGAATGGTGTCTCCGAACGGTGGAACCGTACCATGGCCGACGCCGTCCGCACCATGCGGGTCGAGTCCGGTCTCTCCGATGGCTTCTACTTTGAAGCCATGGCCTACATGACCTGGTTCTGGAACCGGATTCCCCACGGTCCCCTTCCCCGCCAGTCCACGCCTTACCAGCATTGGTGTGGTCAGCGCGCTGACCTCTGCCCGGCTCGCGTCTGGGACTGCGTGGCCATTGTGTGGCCGCGCACCCCGCAGCAGGGCGGCAAGCTCACCCCCTGCGGACTTCCCTACACCTTCCTTGGTGTCTCTCGTTAGTCCAAGGCCTGGCGCTTCTAGGATCCCTCCCGACACTTCATCGTCGAGTTCCAGGACGCCCTCTTCTTCGAGGACTTGTTTCCTCGCCACCTCATTCGCTCCGGCTCGTCCGTGTCTATCCCGTCGCGAGGGGAGTGAGTCCGTCCTCCGTCCTGCCGCTTCTGGGTGACACATCCCCCAGTCCCTAAGAGTCGGGAGCCCCAGTCGCGTCCGCTGGTCCCTCCGGGCCAGCAGCCCTAGTCGTGTCCAGTGGTCCCTCTGAGCCGGCAGCCCCAGTCGCGTCTGCTGGTCCCTCCGGGCCCACGGCCCCAGTCGCGTCCGCTGGTCTCTCCGAGCCGCCAGCCCTAGACGCGTCTGCTAGTCCCTTTGGGCCGGCAGCCCCAGTCGTGTCCGTTGGCCCTCCGGGCTGGCAGCCCCAGATGCGTTCGCTAGTATCTCCGGGCCAGTAGTCCCAGTCGCGTCCGCTGGTCCCTCCGGGCCGGCAGTCCTCGTCGCGTCCTCCGGTCCCTCAGGGTCGGCAGCCCTTGTCGCATCCGTTGGTCCCTCCGGACTGGCAACTCCAGTTGCGTCCACTGGCCCTTACGCGCCAGCAGCTCCAGTCGCGTCCGCTGGCCTATCCGGGCCAACTGCCCCGGTTGTATCCGCGGACCCCACCGGACCAACAACCCCGTCTGCCTCCATTGGCCCATCAGACTCAGTGCCATCTCGTGCCCTGCCACGCTACACACGTGGCCCAGGTGGCAGCCTCCGACCTAGACCATCGGTGAGCGCGCAGACTGTCGCACCACGCTACGTTGCGCCTCGACCCCCCGTGGCTCCACATGTCTCCTCCACTCCCACGGTCGTGAGTGGGGACCTTGGCACCAAGGCCCTCGGCTTGACCACCTCGGCTATCATTGCAGACCTTCACCTGGGCTTCGCACTGGGCTACGCCATGCTTCATCACGAGCATCGGCATGCTGTCGTGGCTCCATTCGCACGCATCCCACCTGGGGCTCGAGATGCACACGCTCTCTCAGTTCGTTCCACAGTACGCCCGGAGGACCTAGCCACCCTGCGCGAGGCACGAGCCTCTCCTGAGGCCGCATACTGAGATGCTGCCTGCGCCATTGAGCTCGCAGCTATCCAACAGCACCATGTATGCGACCTCGTCGACCTTCCTCCAGGTCGGAAGGCCATCGGCGCCAAGTGGGTCTTTCGGCACAAGTGGAAGCCCGACGGGTCCTTGGACAAGTAGAAGGCCCGCCTTACAGCCAAGGGGTTTGCCCACATTCGTGGGGTTGATTACGACCAGATGTTTGTCTAAGTTGGCCGGTTCTTTACTAGTGGGGCGCTCTTAAGCCTGGTCGCCCAATATGGGTGGGAGCTGCATCAGATGGATGTGAGCAACGCGTTTCTCCATGGCTCACTAGAGGGTGAGGAGCTCTACATGGTGCAGCCCCCAGGTTTCGACGACGGCACTGGGAGAGTCTGGCGACTGACTAAGGCCCTCTATGGCCTCAAGCAGTCACCTCGGTGCTGGAACCAAGAAATCAGCAGCACGCTCCTTCGGGGCGGGCTCCAGCGCAGCACCGCTGACCCCGCACTATTTGTCATTCCGCAAGGTCAGACTTTCACCGCTGTTCTGGCTTACGTTGACGATCTCCTCATTGTGTCGCCAGACACGGTTGCCATCCAGCGTGTCAAGGACATGCTGCACGCCGCCTACCAGAGGAAGGATCTCGGATCTGCAAGAGTCTTCCTGGGCATGGAGCTCGAGCATTATCGCTCCCAAGGTGTCCTGCACATCCATTAGGCCGCCTATGTGCAGACTCTGTCCACCCGCTTTGCGGAGGACCTGCCACTCGTGCCGAGCACATCCTCACCCATGTCACCCGATGGCCAGGTGAAGCTGGAAAGTCTTGACCCAACTGTTGTGGGGGAGCCAGTTAACGTGACCACGTACCTGTGAGTCATCGGGTCACTGATGTTCCAGGCAACGACAACGCGCCCATACATCGCGTTCGCTGTCAACCTCCTCGCCCAGTTTTCTCAGGAGCCACGTCACCTCCACTACGAGGCCGCAATCCAAGTACTGCGCTATGTCGTCTTGACTCCTCGGTGAGGTCTCATGTTCCGCCGTCAGCCGTCTGTGGTCGCGGTGGGCTACACCGACAGTAACTTGGCTGGCAATCCGGACGGTAAGAGTCGCACAGGCTGGATCGTTCTGATTGGTGGCACAGATATGTCCTGGCACAGTGGCAAGCAGGGGTGCATTGTACGCAGCACTACTGAGGCTGAGTACGTGGCTCTTGGCTCACGCGCGTGTGAGAGTGTGTGGCTGCGTCGTTTGTTGTCCGAGTTACGTTAGCCTGTTGCATCCATCACGTTGCATTGTGACAATGAGAGTGCCATGGCCATCGCTGACAATGACGGCGTGCATCACACACGCACAAAGCACATCAACGTTGAGTATCACTATGTGCGTTCGTTGTTGCATGACGGCAGCATCAGCATGGTGTTGGTTGAGACAGCACGACAGTTGGCTGACTTCTTGACCAAGGCACTGAAGCGCGACTCGTTCAAGAAGGTTGTGAGTTCGGTCGGTGTGCGTCCGTGAGTGGCTCTCTTTTTCCATGCTTGTATCTCTGCGTGGCCTGAGGGATTCTGGTCGCTGACTGTGTCTCTGCCCGCACATGTTCACTACGCTTGTGAGTCATGGGACAGTGTTGGTTTTTGCGCATCTCTCATTGTACTCTGTTGTGTCCTCCCGGCTTGTGTACATCGGCGTGCAGATGACTGATGGTGAGACTCGACATTGCTGGAGTGTCGCTCGGTGGAGCCGACGCACGCTGAGGTCCACACACCGTTCGCTGGAGCCTCCTCCCTCCGGCGATGCGCTCAGCTCCATCGACAGGCCTCCTTAGTTTTCGGGCCGCCGGCGGTCACTGCCACTACAGCTGCTGTTTCCATGCACCCAGCTCTGTTTCTGGTTGTGGCATTGCATCTGCATTGTCATGCTATGCCTAGGGTCCATGTCGCCTGCTGTGTGGCCCTGCTTGGCGTCACTGACTGTTGCAGGCACTGCCCGGGTTCGGGCAGCCATAACTCTTTGCTGCTATTTTTCTAGCTGATTCTGACCGCACGACTGCGTTTGCAGAATAATTGGACATCGATGACCTTTGGCGGATGGCCAGGTCTACATTTTGGGGGCTTTGGCAGAACAGGGCGGAACTTGCTTGCTAGGGTAACACTTGCTCGCCAGGGCAACACGCTTCAGCTGGTCCTTGTACTCGTCGGCAATGACAGGCTGGAGGTTGGCCGTGATATCGATGCGGCTGGAGGTCTCCTTGGCGGTGATGAGGGTCAATGGGGGGTACGTAGGCAGAGAACAGACTATTGGTTGCTGTGTTGCATGGTGTTGGGGGCTCTAATAGTCAAGGCGGCACTCACAAGTCACATGTCACGGCTCGAGCGCCGAAGCCATTATTTGGTATGGCTGCAAAAGCGTTTGGATGTGGCATGGTTTCTCGCCTTGCAACACCGACCAAGACGCCACTCGAGATTTCAAAGTGCGAAGTTCAAAATGTGGGTTACTAGTCCCACTAGGACTTGAGCCTCGACCATATTTTCTATTTTGTATTTGTGTCCACTTGAGAACCCGGTTTTTGTATTTGTTTCAAATACCAAAGGGCTAAGTATTACTTACATAAAAATAAAAAATTCAGAAGCCTGATCTTTTCGTGTGCTAGTATGGTGAATGATATTGTAAGAGATAGGAGTGTGCTCCCACATGGATAGAGCATGGCTTGTGGTAGAAATAATTGGAGCAAAAACAATGAGAATTCCGCGGCCTTCGATTGTTTCCCAGTAGTGACGAATTACATTTTCATCTTGAAAAGGGAACATAGTAACCTTTGAAACAAACCTGTTAGGCCAGTGGATTCTTTGATCTTAATTGATAGAATTGGCAGATCCAATTTCATGATTCTGATTTTTTTTCCACTTTCCTTGACGTTTTTGTATCTAACTCATCCGTAAAGTTATGTTGAAACTTCTTCCTTATGAATCTTCAAGGCACCAATCACCAGTGATGATTGGTGAAATTTGATTCTTGTGGACATTACAAAAGTTGCTGTTCAGAGGTTAATGTGAAAATCATTGGAGGGATAAAAACGACTGCATGAATGACAACTTGAGCTCCACAGACATGCAGCACGTAGACCAAAGTAACGTGAAAGGAGTAAAACATGGATGCTACACTGAGTCTTTAGCGGAAGTGTTGCATGTCCTTTCAATGTTGAGATTTCATGGAACGGAGGTTTCATTTTTCAAATACATGCAATGATCAAACCATACCTACAACAACATTTCTTGTAGTGTCACATGGATTTCTTTTAAGAATTTAGAGGTATTCAAAGTAGAAATCCCTTTCCACAAATTCTTATGAATGCTTTTTTTAATTATGCTAGTTTAGTTTATAAAACAATCATCCACACAATAATCTACATCAGTTATCGTGATTTTTTATTCTATCTTGATTGGAGAAGAGGTAGAATGACATTAAATGTGATATAATGACCACTGCAGTTTGATTGCGTGGATACAATTTTTCATCAGTGTAATTGCTCTGAAACATGGAGTTAGACGGTACATGTTGATCATGTGAGGGAAAACCCATGGGTGGTTGGTAGTATCTTTAAGGTATTAAACTGAAATTGAATTCTATTGATCTCATCGTTGGTGGTACAAAGATCTTGATGAATTTCAAGAAGATTGTTGCAATGTTTTGTAGATTGTTTCATTAACTTCCATGCCAAAACTGTTTCTTGGGTCCTACAACTTTTATGCAATGAATTTTAGATACTATCAAAAGCATGTTGTAAAAAAACATACGAGCATTGAATTTTTCCAAAAAGGAGGATTTTCTTAAAACAACACAAACCAAACTTGTGTAGTGGCCATGACTGCATCTCCTGAACAAAATGCATCATCGCAAGTCATAGAATGGCATCCAGAACTAGTTGTAGGGATTTTTTCCTTTGTGTCACTAGAGTCCCTATTGTCCCTAGAGTGCTAGGGACAATCTTCATCAACTACCTGTACAAGTATTTTACTTCTCTAGAGACCCATTTCAATTTTTAACTTGTCCCCTTGTTCTATGTTCCAAACAAGGAGGGCACTATCTCAAACTCGTGAGTCCGCGCGAGATTTCCGGTTTCAAAACTTGACGTTGGCATTGAACAAATGTCAGTTTTATTTTTCATGCATCGGTGTGAAACAGTCGTGTGCAAGGCACGTCCAAGGATGCTAAAGAGCTCTGATCTAGTCGTGGTGGGGGAGCCAGTAGACGTGATCTTGTATCTTCGTGTCATTGGCTCACTGATGTTCTTGGCGACAACAACACTTCTAGACATTGCGTTCGCCGTCAACCTCCTGGCGCAGTTTTCTCAAGAGCTGCGTCACCTCCACTTCGAGGCCGCGATCCGAGTAGTGCGCTATTTTGTCTCGACCCCACGGCGCGGTCTCATGTTCTGTCGACAGCCATCCGTTGTTGCGAAGGGCTACACCGACAGTGACTCGGCCGGAAGTCCGGACGAGAAGAGTCGTATTGGCTGGATCTTTCTTGTTGGCGGCACGACTGTGTCTTGGCATAGTGGCAAGCAAGGTTACATTGCACGCAACACTAATGAGGCTGAGTATGTGGCGCTTGGTTTTGACTCATGTGAGAGTGTGTGGCTGCGTTGCCTGTTGTCCGAACTGCGTCAGTCAGTCACATCCATCACGTTGCACTGTATCAATGAGAGTGTCATTGCCATTGCAGACAATGACGGCGTGCATCACACACACACAAAGTACATCAATGTCAAGTACCACTATATGTGTTCACTACTACATGACGACAACATTAGCATTGTGTGGCTTGAGACAGCACGGCAGTTGGTTGATTTTTTTACCAAGGCAGTGAAATGTGACTTGTTGAAGAAGGTTGTGTGCGCGTTCGGTGTACGTCCGTGATTTCCTTTCTCTCTCTACCCCTACCCGCTTGGTCTTTGTGCTCTCTGCCCGTCCATGTGCACTGCGCCTGTGAGTCATGGGGGAGTGTTGGTTTTCACGCATCTCTCATTGTGCTCTGTTGTGTCCTTCCAGCTTGTGTACATCGGCGTGTAGATAACGGATGGCAAGACACGACGCTGCTAAAGTGTCTTCCGGTGGAGCCGACGCACGCTAAGGCCTACACACAGTTTGCTGGAGCCTCCTCCCTCTGACGGTTGACGTGCTCAGCTCCATCGGCAGGCCTCCTCGGCAGTCGTGCCGCCGGCGGTCACTGCCACTGCTGATGTTGTTTGTATGTGTCCACTGCCACATCTAACTACACAATTATGTCTGCACTGTTATGTTTTGCTTAGGCTCCAAGTTTTGTGTTGATCAGGCACCGTTGTTACTGGGGACTAGAGTAGACGCTACCTGGGTCTAGGCGTCCATAACTCCTCTCTGCTGTTTTTCTAGATAATTCTGAATGCATGACTGCGTTTGCAGTGTAGTTATTATGGTATGGTCTAGTTTTCAGGCAAAACAGATGACGCCCGGGTTTTGGGCTATCCGCCGTCTGGCAGGGCTCACCGAGAAAGCCCTGCCAGCCAGAAAATAGGTCATTTTTCTGATTGACCAGAAAGCTGAGTAACAAACTCTACAAAGCTGGGAGGGAGCTAGAACTTGGAGGGGTCTCCCATTGTTGTTTATTCTCAGTTGCTGATTAGTTCTTTTTAGTTTCCATTGCCTTTCTGGTGCTAACCCCTCAGCGCGCAGTTTCTCTCTCACAGACTAGAGCAACGGAAGGAGGCAACAGTGCAAAGCAACGAGCGTGGGACCATGCCTACTCTAGCGATGCTGCAGCCTCAGCACACCGCTCTAATCTAGATTTCTAGTTGTGAACCACCCACGTTCCAGTCGGTGGAACACTTGGTATCACAGCGGCGTTAGAGGGACAGCCGACGCATTAACTACAAGGCGACAATCTCGCACGAGTCTTCAGCGCATCTTCACCCTTTAGAAGTTGAAATCATGATGACCATGGCGAATACAGCCAACGCACCGAGCAACAAGCAACAGTAACTGGCAAAGACTAGCTATGGAGGACTAGTAGCAATCGATCAACATCTCTCTTTAGGCAAACTAGACAGCACCGTTAACTTCTGTGTCGAATGGCACAGGAACATCTACCTGGACAACCAACCCGGTAAGGGACTCCTCGAGCTCCGCAAAGCCTTCGTCTACGTAGTTTCCCATTGGATTGACACCTAGCACAATGTGAGGCACCGGCCAACAGGCTCGCAACAATGAAGACCAGTACCAGGAGTTGTTGGGTCTTGAGAGCCTCAACACCCATCTGCTCCAACAACTTAACTCGGTGGTGGAGGAGTAGTGGAATGTACGCGTGCAGGAAGCAGTTCTCACAGGGAGAGATATTTCACTCTCGAGTGAGCCCCAAATTTGACCGACGCTCCTTAAACCATTTGATCCTACAACAGTCAGGATGTGGTTGACAAGTTTGGAGGTGTGCTTCACTATTGCTGGGGTCAAAACGGCGGAAAACAGGATTGACCTCGTGGCCTTGCTTTTGCGCGGCATTGCTTTGAGTTGATCGTCTAATCTAAAAACCTTCACACAAAAGTAGGAGACCGACAGATCTGCATCAACGACTCGCGCGACAACTCTGACATCATCGACCACAACAGTTCTATCTTTCGAGCAAAGCAATCCAACATGGCATGATCCTCTGACTCAACCGAAGAACACGATGGACTTTGTGCACGCCACACTCACTTGCTTTGAAAAATACATCAAGAATTCTGATGCACGGTACAGGCATCAACGCCTGCATGAACAATCTAGTGTGAAAGAGTACACCCATCGTTTCTGCACAATCATCACCAGGAGTGACCTTGCCCCGGCCAGCTCTATTTCTACTACGGCAGGCTCAAACACAACATTCTGCAAGCAATCACCATATTCAGCATTCAAGACAATGTTTTGGGAATCATTGCAGCAGCCGGTCGCATCGAGTGCTGACTACAACGCTAGGACGTAGGAATCCAGTGACTGGCGACCACAAGGCCACAACTCCTTTTGTGGTGAAGGGAAGACACCATCAATGGAAATCCCATCTTTCACAGAGATTGTTACTATCTACTAATACGACCAACAGCTCTGATGCACTTGTAGGAAGCCGGGGCACATCTCGTGTGATTGTCAACAAAGACAGTAACATGCCAAAAAGGGGGGGATGTTGCAGAGAAAAAATGAGGAGTCAGAAAACAGCAAAGGGACAAGAAACGATGGCAGAACTCCTGCCTGGTAAAAAAAATCTACATCAAACGATTGCCCATCTAAGCTTATCACATCGCCGCACGCAAGGGTTCCTGATCTCGTGAAGCTCAACAAGGGATTTGAGGACAACCAACTAACGGTACTGCAAAAAGTAGAGCCAAGGAGATGTAAAAGTTGTAAAATTGTAGCTTCACTACTAGATGGAGGAGCTCCTTACAACTTTGTACGTAACGACATGGTTTGGAAACTCGATTTGCAAACCAAACCATGGGTGTTTTAAGAAAAACCGTCAACGAACGGCTGAAAATCGGACAATTTCACCAATGTCTTCGACTGCAAATCGGAGATGTGCACGACATAAAGGTCCCGAGAATCTGCCCAAATAGTGACCACAAAATCATCCTCGGGCAATATTTCCCGCACTGGCACAATCCGCAGTTGGAGTGGAGTAGCTGATAAGTCTGTGGAAGCATGAAGAGAAAGAAATGAAACCTACCTCTGATCGAGCGACGCATGATCCAACGACGATTGTGGGAAGCAATAGAGGTGAGAGTAGCTTCGGAAGTTATTGCATTTCCCAGCCGACATAGCTGGACGTGGCAAAACCATATCTACGACGTGGGGCAAAATTGTGGCTAGTCCACGTGGAGACAAGTAAAGCAAAAGAAATCGTAGCAGTCAAGGTGACCACAATGGCCTGAAAAACCTGACAAGCTTACAGCAGTTCTGGACGAGTTTACAACCTCAATTTTACGTCAAGGAGTTCAAAGGGGTTTTTCTTCATGAACTGCCCGGACAGTTACCTCTGCAATGAAGCATCAATAACACGATAGACCTGATGCCGGGCAGCAGACCAACGGTGAAGGGGACCTCTCGATTGAGTGACCACAAGCTGACTGAACTCAAAAGGCAACTAGACGAGATGCTCGGTAAGGGATTTATCAGACCATCCACGTCACAATACACAACACTTGTAAATTTTGAGAAAATGAAAGCCGGAGCAATGAGGATGTGTATGGACTAGTGAGCATTGAACGACATCACTATCAAGAATCACCACCCCCTTCCTTGAGTAGATGAACTTTGTGACCAACTCTGCGGTACCCAAACTTCCACCAAAATTGACCTACGTACCGGCTATCATCAAATCTACGTATCTGATAAAGACATTGAGAGGACAAGTTTTCACACCAGATATATGTACTTCACGGTCACGACTATGTCATCTGGAATCAGGAATGCCCCTGTAACATTAACGGCGTCGATGAACAACATTGTTTCCGTATCTTGACGACTTTTTTGTCGTGTAACTTGATCACATCCTTGTGTATATATTGGGAAAGGAGCCATCCGGCTCAGTTTCAGGTCCATAGGAGCAAGTTCCAGGAAACTATCAGATGCCTGCTTCGATCATCCTTCCCACTCAACCATTGGCAAAATCAGGTGGCAAAATGTCTACGGTCCAAGTTTGAGGCAGATCCAACGGTCGGATTAGGAGATATGAATTTTCAAAGTTTCCAGGGTCATCGACTGCCGATATCTGGGTGACCATGGGCGATGGCTCCATGCCTTAGCCTGAGAAACGAAAAAAGCAAGAGGTCCAAGGTCAAGACGTGATGGGAGAAATATCCAAAAAAGTCCTAGATTCTTGGGTTGCCTTGTCAGAGTGTGCTGGCTAGGAAAAAGGTACCTCTCCTTACATTTTATGTGAGGTGAGATCCTTGTGTGTTAGCCATGAACACATGGCGATTCTCCATGGGATTGTGGGTTCTGTGACTACGAGGAGTGTGCCATGAGAGCATTTTCTAGCTCTCTAGGTCGTGTGTGAGTGGTCAGCCTGATTGCTAGGCTGATTTCCTCTCTTGTGTGAGATTATGGACTCTAGTCTGTGAGCCTTAGCCTCCATGGCTAAGTGGTGTAGCTTGTGAGAGGGCTAACTTGCCCAAGCTCTAGCTCTATATGTACTCCATCATTTTGATTGATTCAATAACCATTCTTCGGCACAAGTGATGCCCTTCCAGTCCCACATGTTTGCTGCTCCAAGGCTCCCTCTCTCCTCTAGTTCCAACACTTGGTATCAGAGCCAAGTTCTGCCACTTTTCAGTCAGCACAGGCTGTCACTTTGAGAGTGACGGGTTAGGGTGAAACCGTCACAGGCCTTCACTTTGAGAGTGACGGGTTAACGATCTACCACTGGATCTTCAAGTTCAAGAGACAAGTTTTCCAACAAGCCCAAGATCGCAAAGATCCAACGGTCGGATTGAGAGTTATGCTCAAAACGAGGTCGGCCAGGGCTACACTCTTCTCTCTGAGTAAGACTATCGCCTTGTGATGACCATAACTCTGTCATTTCTTTGTCATGAAAATTGAATTGTTTTTCCTAAGCTTTCCATTGGTGCAAAGATATTTGTATTCCATTGGTACGTTTGGGAGAAACGTCGTTTACAAGCTGGCTCGTGTGAGCTAGAGTAGGAGTAGTAGCATACCCTGTTTTCAAAAGGGCATATCTGTGAAACTCCCCTATTGATGATCCTGTTTTATGGATCAATCTGAAAGGTTTTGAACTGAATTTTCCAGTGGTGGGCTCACTTTTTCCTAATTCCTAGTCTGCTGGCCTCTACAGTCCATTTTCTGTCAGACAGATTTCTGGCAGAAGCAGCAGCAGAAGCAGGGATAGCGCCGCCACTCAACGGCAGCGCTGAGCATCACCAAAGCCACCAAAATGGCAGCAGCGGGCGTGGTAACAGCAGCCCAGCCCTTGGAGAGGCTGGAAGGATGTGCCAACATCACGTTTTAGAAGATCCGTACCCGCCTCCTTTTGGAGGAGAGGGGCTTGTGGGAGGTGGTGAGCGGCGACGAAAGCGCTCCGCCTCCACAGGTACAAGGCATCACCGCAGTGGAGATGGTGGCAGGGAAGACGCCGCAGAAAGGTGCAGCAGGTGCAAGTTTATCTACAACTGCAGCGGCGGCATATGAGGAGTAGAAGAAGAAGGACAGGCAGGCCTACAGGCTGCTTGTCAACACCATCTCCAACCCGCATCTTCAGTACGTGAGTGACAAGGCTACTGCAAAAGAGGGGTGGGACACATTGTGTAAGAAGTATGAGAGCAAGGATCCTGCATTCCTCATGCTTTTAGAGGAGAAGATGATGGCGTTGAAAATGCACGGTGGCGAAGGGATGGAGGCGTACTTGGACAGGGTAAAGGAGCTGGCAAAGCAGCTGAAAGCGGCCGGTAACCCTGTGCAAGACATACGCTTCGTCCTCCTCTTGCTGAGGGGACTCCCAACGAGCTATGAGACGGTGCGAGAGACATTGGAGTGCCATCCAACACTCGACCTGGACTTCATCTGCATGCACCTGGTGCAGGTAGAACTGCGTGGCAATGCAGCAAAGCGCAATGGCGGTAGCAATAGCAGTGAAACAACTTTCATGGCCATGGGCTCACGCAACCAACAGCAGCAGCAATTCGGGCAGCAGAGAGGCAAGAAGAAGGGCAAGTGCCACTATTGCCAGAAAGAGGGGCACTACAAGAAAAATTGCTTCAAGTTCAAGAGGGACCAGAAGGAGCAGCAGCAATCTCCGCAGCAACATCAGCAGCAGTCACAACAACGTCAGCAGCAGCATCAGCAGCAGCAACAGCAGCAGCAGCAGCAGCAGCAGCAGAACCAGACAGGCGTGCGCCATTTTGGCAACATGAACGTGGCCAAAGAGGTGCGCGACCGCCTCTTCATGGCAAAGTCTGACATGTCGCAGAAGGAAAAGGCGGATCTGGCGTGGTACAAGGACTCAGGGTGTACCAAGAGTCTGACGCATCACAAGGAGTGGTTTACGCAGCAGCTCTCCATTCCCTCGGACCGATTGCTTCGGGTGATGATCGGGTGGTGTATGCTGAGGGGATTGGGATTGTACAGATGTGGTTGGAGACCCCGCGTGGCATTGAAGTGGGAGTGTTCCATGGCGTGGTGTATGTACGTGATGCTACGTTCAACCTTCTCTCAGTGTCCTCTCTCACCAACACAGGACTGCGAGTTGTCTTTGACGACGACTATGGCTACATCCTCGACAAGGAAACGGGAGAGGAGTTGGCCAGGTTGGTGAAGGAAGACAACATGTACCGCCTGTTGGGGGCGACCAAGATCCCGCGTGAGCAAAGTCTTGCAGCAGTGGTGCATCGGCCACATCGGCATGCGTGCCACAGATGGCGAAATCTGACATGCGCGCTACGGCCACAGATGGCAAAATCTGACATGCGCGCTACGGCCACAGATGGCGAAATCTGACATGCGCACTACGGCCACAGATGGCGAAATCTGACATGCGCGCTTTCGCCACAGATGGCAAAATCTGACATGCGCGCTACGGCCACATCGGCATGCGTGCCTTGCAGCAACTTCAAATGAAGCAGATGGTGCGTGACTTACCCACCATCTCTAACTTTGAGCAGCAGTTGTGCATCGGCTATTTGGAGGGGAAGCAGCATCGCGAGGCGTTCTCTGGAGCAGGGAAGCGCACGAAGGAGGTGCTAGAGCTGGTCCACACAGACTTGTGTGGCCCGATGTAGACCCAGAGCTTTGGAGGCTCTAGGTATTTTCTCACCTTCATTGATGATTTCAGCCGTTACACTGCTGTAAACTTCCTTTCCTCCAAGGACCAGTGCTTTGACAGGTTCAAGGAGTTCAAGGCAATGGTGGAGAGCCAGACTGGCAAGAAGACCGAGGCGTTGCGCAGCGACCGTGGCGGAGAGTACCTGAGCAAGGAGTTTCAGGACTACCTTGCAGCAGCAGGCATCAAGGCGCAGCGTACCGTGCCATACTCGCCGCAACAGAACGGCGTAGTAGAACGTGCCAACCGCACCATCGTTGAGTCGGCGCACTCCATGTTGCACGGGGATCGGCTCACCTGTGACTTTTGGGCCGAAGTAGTGAGCACTGCGGTGTACATCAAGAACTGCAGTCCAACAAAGGCCCTGGAGCAGATGACGCCGTATGATGTGTGGTTCGGCAAGAAGCCGAGCGTAAATCATCTTCGCGCGTTTGGCTGCTTGGCGCACATGCACGTGCCAAAAGAGAAGTGGCACAAATGGGACGCGTAGAGCACACAGATGCTGATGATTGGCTATGACGTGGCAAGAAAAACGTATCGTCTCTACGAGAGGGATACTGGTCACGCCATCATCTCCAGGGATGTTGTTTTCAACGAAAATAACGTCATCGAAACCAACATCATCTGCAAAGAGGCAGCAGAACCAGCAGTAGATGAAGCAGTGGGAGTAGACATTCTCCCTGACCCCGCCTCTCCTAAACCTTCCTCTATAGTGAAGGTTGGAGAACCATTCTATTCTCCCATATCTGATACAGGAGATCAGCAGCCTCATCGGCAGAAGCACAACAAGAAGATACACCACCATCAGCAGGAGCAGTTGTGCCAGCAGCACCGCGCCAGCCGCCTGCTAACGCTCCAGCACCAGGCCAAAGGTACCCTCTCAGGGTGCGCTACAAGCCTGGTGAGCGCGGGCATTTCTGGATGCTCCAAAAACCAGACCAGATGAACGGTGCAGTTGCAGCAGACTATGATGAGCCGGCGTTGTACAAGGAGGCCATGGTTGCACCAGATGCAACAGATTGGGCACAAGCTGTGCAGCAAGAGATACAGTCGCAGCTCGACAACGGTACGTGGGAGCTGACTGGGCGTCCACCTGGACGCAAGGTAATCAAGTGCAAATGGGTATTCAAGAAGAAGAGGGGCTCAGATAGCAACCTCAAAAAGTAGAAGGTGAGGCTGGTCACCAAGGGCTACTCGCAGCAAGAAGGCATCGACTACACGGAAACTTTTGCTCATGTTGCAAAGTTTGCCTCTATGCGCATGCTCCTCTCTTAAGCAGCTGAGGACTTCGAGATTCACCACATGGATGTCAAGACGACATTCTTGAACGGTGACTTGGAGGAGGAAATCTACATGGAGCAGTCGGAGGGATTCGTCATGGATGGCCAAGAGCACCTGGTTTGCAAGCTACAGAAGTCGCTCTACGGCCTCAAGCAAGCGTCGCGTGCTTGGAACTAGAAATTGGATACGGCGTTGCAGTGCATGGGGTTTGAGCGCAGTGAGTGTGACTGCACCGTCTATCGCTGGCAGCATGGTCATGAGGTGCTCATCATCATCGTCTATGTGGATGACATGCTCCTCCTTTCCAATAGCATGTCTGCACTGTAGGAGTTCAAGGAGGCCATGCAGGAACGCTTCCACATGTCTGATCTCGGGGAAGCATTATACTTCCTCGGAATCCAGATCGCGCGTGACGGCAAATCACGCTCTTTCTTGTAGCAGCAGAGCCGCTACATCAAGGATGTCTTGCAATGGTTCGGCATGGCAGAGGCCAAACCCATCGGCACGCCACTGGAGACGCAGTAGTACCTCGTGAGCTTCAATGGAGAAGCGGATGCAGCTGAGCGGCAGAAGTACCAGAGCGTCGTCGGCAGTCTCATGTACCTGATGGTGGCAACCAGGCCGGACCTCGCACAGGTTGTGACCGTTGTGAGCGAGCACATGGCGAATCCCGGACCTGAGCACTAGAAGGCACTAAATCGGATCTTCTGCTACCTTGTTGGAACCATCAACATCGGCATCACCTACAAGGGCAACGACAACAACATCATCGGCTATACAGACGTACATTGGGCTTCAAACCTTGAGGACCAGAAGTCCACCTCTGGACATGTGTTCCTCATGAATGGTGGGGCCATCAGCTGGTGCAGCAAGCGGCAGGTGGTCGTTGCAACCTCAAGCACGGAAACTGAGTACGTCTCTCTAAACTTTGGAGCCAAGGAAGCAGTTTGGCTTTAACGTCTCATGGCGGAGATGAGTGGGAGTGTAGCAACTCCAGTTCCTGTGCGCGTCAACAACCAGAGCACAATTGCACTCGCCAAAAATCCTGAGCACCAGGCACGCACCAAGCACATTGACATCGCATATCACTTCATCAGGCACATGGTGCAGGAGGGTGCTATCAAGCTAGAGTTTACTCCAACCAGCAAGCAGGTTGCTGATTTCTGTACCAAGCCAGTGACCCGTGAGAAGCAGCAGTTCTGCATGAAGGCATGTGGACTCAGCCCACTCTGACTGCGGCAAAGTGGGAGAGTGTTGGGAAAGGAGTCATCTGACTCAGTTTCAGGTCCACAAGAGCAAGTTCCAGGAAACTATCAGATGCCTGCTTCGATCTTCAATCCCACTTCACCATTGGAAAGATTAGGTGGAAAAATGTCTACGCTCCAAGTTTGAGGCCGATCCAACGGTCGGATTAGGAGATATGAATTTTCGAAGTTTCCGGGGTCATCGACCGCCGATATCTGGGTGACCATGGGCGATGGCTCTATGCCTTTGCTTGAGAAAAGAAAAAGGTAAGAGGTCCAGGGTCAAGACCTGATGGGAGAAATATCCAAAAAGGTCCTAGATTCTTGGGTTGCCTTGTCAGAGTGTGCTGACTAGGAAAAAGGTAACTCTCCTTACTTTTTAGGTGAGGTGCGATTCTTGTGTGCTAGCCATGGACACATGGCGATTCTCCATGGGATTGTGGGTTATGTGACCACTAGGAGTGTGCCATGAGAGCATTTTCTAGCTATCTAGGTCGTGTGTGAGTGGTCAGCCTGATTGCTAGGCTGATTTCCTCTCTTGTGTGAGATTATGGACTCTAGTGTGTGAGCCTTAGCCTCCATGGCTAAGTGGTGTGGCTTGTGAGAGGGCTGAGTTGCCCAAGCTATAGCTCTTTATGTACTCCATCATTTTGAGTGTTTCAATAACCATTCTTCAGCACAAGTGATGCCCTTCCAGTCCCACATGTTTGCTGCTCCAAAGCTCCCTTTCTACTCTAGTTCCAACAGTACAGCCACAGCCTGCAAGGAGCACAATGAACATCTCCAAAACTTCATCTAGATACTAGAAGAAAAAAATACAAAAAAGTCTTGAAATGCGACTTTGGTCACCAATCGATTGAGTTTTTGGGCTACATCATCGGTGGCGGATGGGTCATCATGGACCTGAAAAAGGTGGAGGCATTTGCTGATTGTTTAATGCCGACCAATGTTTGGGAAGTGCAAGTGTTCCCTGGGATTTTGACAATTACTATTGTTGACTCGTAACGGACTACGTTCGGGTTTTAGCGCCTTTCTTTGATATCACTCATGAAACCACCGAGTAGAGTTGGCATACAGAAAACAAGAGGTGTCTAACTCTTTGATAAACGCTTTCACCTCAGTGCCCGTCCTACGATCGTCAGATTTAACGGTGGAATACGTCCTATCCAATGACGCATCAGAATCAGAGCCATTTGCCTCCAAGATAATTGCAGTGGAGAACAATCGGTCATGTACATTCCGTAAAAACTATGTGAGCCGGAACTCAAGTATGCACAAGTATGCACTGCACAAAAATGCTTGCAGTCACGCACTCATTCAAAACATGGCAGTGATACTTGGTATGTCGACAATACATCATCCGCGCCCACCATCACTTGCTCGAATATCTCAAGACTTCGCCAAATCTTAACAGTCGACAAACTTGATGGATGGATTGTCTCAAGCACAATATGGAGATTCGACCAAGAAAAACAAATCCAGCGGATGCGCTAAGTCGGCGACCAGACTTGATGGCCAAGATTAGCATGCTACTCGTAAGACGAGACCTGTACCTTGTGAGGTTGTTCGCGAAGGATTACGAGGAGTTTGACGGGTATGACAGAACTAAGTTCAGGTTCGATGACCCCTATATACGATGGTGATTTAATCACCTGGTTGTCGTTTAGCAAACCAGGGGTTGTGATGGATGCTGTAGGAAGAATGTCACCAAAGAGGTCCAGGTGGAAACCTTAGGGGACGACAAGACACTCAAGAAACTGGCGACGTATTACACATGGGACAAGATGAAGGCCGACATGGCAGCCTCCTGTAAATCATGCAACATCTGTCAAAAGCAAAATCGTGTCACACAAGGCCATCAAGAGTACTCCAGCCTCTCCCTTTTCTGAAGGAGACATGGATCGACATCGGGTTTCCTCGCCACTCTCGAGGACTTTGACACCATAGTTGTGGTGGTGCATAGATTGTTCAAAATGTCACTCTTCATTTTGACGACAACCACCAATAGAATGCATGTTTCTAAGTCATGTTATGTGGCTACAAGGCATGCCATATACCATCATCAATGACAGAGGACGACGCTTCACTAGCTATTTTTGTACGAACTGATATCACGGTTTAGTAGTGAAATCGAGCTATCAACGATGTTCTATCCTCAACGGGCAGACTGAGCAGACCAATCAGACGCTTGAACAACACCTCCATGCTTTTTGTGAGCCACACGGTACTGTCGACTGTCAAACTCGTGTACAGCTCCGTAACTTCCACCAAAACGGGTTCAATTTCATTCAAGGTGGTCTACGATACACTGCCCGCCACACCCACACAACTTCAAAGCCAGAGCAACACTCCCGTGGTCAAACTGCCAGAACTTCACTAGAGTTTGGTAGAAAATCCGACAGACTCTTATAAAGACACAAGTAAGCATGAAGTAAGAAATGGACCAAAATTGCAACAAAGACGTGTTTAGTGTTGACGATCACGTCCTACTTAGCTCGGCAAACATCAAACTCCACAAAAAAAACTTCACGATTGAGCTAATGTCAATTCGTATCGTCGCTCAACTTTGCCTGTAAGACAACATTGCAATCCACCCAATCTTCTAAATCAGCAACATCAAACACTAGTGGGATACCCGTGAGAGCTTCCCCGGCCAAAAAGTCACTCCTCCATCTCCTATCAAAGTGAATGAGGATATAGAGTACTTGATTGAAGAAATCCTTAGACATTGACGACGTGGAATCACAAACGAGTATCTGGTCAAGTGGTTCAGCTTCGACATCACACACAATAGCTAGGAGCCCTACGTCGACCTCGGAGACGTCGATCAATAGATTGATGTCTACTACCGTCGTCACCAACCTATGCTTATTAATGAGCCGAGACGTTTTGGCTGAAAAGGGGAGAAGTGTTACGTCCATGACGTACCCGAGACCCTAAAATCTGAGAGTGGGAATTTCTTTTCTTACATTCATGGTCCACTGTGCGTTGACGTCAGGATGTTTACGCCATTCGGCCAAGGGAATTTTGGCCACCTGTCATGACCTCTAGTGTTCCGCTTCTGACGGTTCTGACATCTTCAACCACTTTCTAGAATGGTCCACAGAAGTAAGATAAGTTTTCATCCATGTTTTGACACTGTTCAGTTGATTTTCTTACGATGCTAGAATTTTGTAAGATCTTACCTTGATGTTCTTGAAAATACTCCAACTTTTCAACAACCACTCACAATGCAATGTTGCAGACATCGCTCGGCTCGAGGACCGATGATCCAACATATGCCTCATTGTGGTTCTTGCCATTGCATACATGCAGTCGACTTGTTCGACACTTACCATCAAAGTACACCTACTCCTATAAACAAGTTACCCTTCTGTCCCAATTCCTCAAACTGTCTTCTTCCCCATACCTCATTCCTCTTAACCACCTACGTTGCGATTGACGTCCTTGCCGGTCTACGTTCCTCTATCCTAGTCTATGTCGCCGACCACCTCCTCTCTCATCTCGAACTCTCATCCTTGCCGTCCCCCCTTGCCTCACAAGGTGAGTAAGATGAGGGGAGAGGAAAAGCAATAGAGACAGAAGAGTTGCCTGATGGACGTGTAAGACACCCATGGAGCGATCATGCCCGAGCTCCATGCCCAGGAAGACTTGTCCTGACCCAAGGTCCTTCAATTGGTAGGCAGCATGCACCAGGTCCTTGATCCTCTGCTAGGTAGCTGCATTCGGCGACGCGATGAGCAGGTCGGCGACATAAACTAGGACAACAATAAAGGGCTGGCCTCGCGAGCTGATGAACAGTGCAGGGTCTGCAATGATGCAAAGAAGGCCACCAATGATACGCGTGTGACTGCGTGTGACTGATTCCAGGAGCGTGATGACTGCTTCAAGCCAAAAAGGGTCTTTCGCAGCTTCCAAACCTTGCTGGAGCCATTGTAGAAGCCTAATAGCTGCACCATGTAGAGGTCCTCGCCCTCTAGTGATGCATGGAAAAAGGTGTTACTCACATCCATCTAGTCCAGCTCCCACCTGTACTGGTCAACCAAGCTCAACAACGCCCGGCTAGTGGATAACCAACCAAGTGGGGCAAAGATCTGGTCATAGTCAACCCTAGGGACCTGAGCAAACCCCTTGGCCGTAAGACAGGCCTTGTACTTGTCCAGGGATCCGTCTGGCTTCCACTTTTGCTGGAGGACCTATTTAGCACCGATGGCCTTTTCGGCCGGGGGGAAGGTCGACAAGCTCATAGACCTGATGTTGCCAAATGGCGGCAAGCTCGTTGGCGCATGCGGCCTCCCAGTGTACAACGTCAGGAGACATCCAAACCTCACGTAGGGTGGTGGATTCCTCTAGGCGTTCCATGGGGTAGACAATGAGGGCGTACGCATCTCGCACCCCAGGTAGCATACGCGTGAGCGTAGCTATGACAACATGTCGGTCCTTCCATGGAGCATGGCATAGCCCAAAGCCAGCCCCGGGTGTGGGTCAGTAATGACTACCACTGTGGCAAAGTCTAGGACCTTGGTGCCAGGGTCCACACTCATGGCTATCAGAGTGGGTCTACCGGGAGGCAACGAGCCTCGCGGAGTGATAGGGGGTCGTGGCGCGAGAGGACGCGAGGCGGCTACTTGTGTGCTCAATGATGGCCTGGGTCGGAGGCTCACACAAGGGCCGCGTGTGTAGCGTGCATGCACAGACGAGGCAGCCGGCCAGGAGAGGCTAGCGCACACGATCGGGGCGGCCAGCCCGGAGGGGCTCGCTGACACGGACGGAACAGCCGACCCAAAGGGGCTGGCGGACACGGATAGGGTGGCCGGCCCAGGGGGGGCTGACGGACACGGATAGGGCGGCTGGCCGGGAGTGTCTGGCGGACACGGACGGGACGGCCGGCTCGAGGGGGTCGGCAGACACGGACGGGGCGGCTGGCTCGGAGGGGCTGGCGGACACGGACGGGGCAATCAGCCCAAAGGGGCTTGCTGACACGGACGGGACAGCCGCCCGGAGAGGCTGGCGGACACCAACGGGGCACCCGGCCCGGAGGGGTTGGCGGACACCGACGGGGCACCCGGCCCGGAGGGGCTGGCAGACACGGACGGGACAGTCGGTTCAGAGGGGCTTGCGCACACGGACGAGGTAGCTGTCCTAGAGGGGCTTGCGGACACGGACGGGGCAGCCGGCCCCGAGGGGTTGGCGGACACGAACAAGGCAGTCGGCCCAGAGGGGCTCGCGGACACGGACGGGGTAGCCAGCCCGAAAGGGCTCGCGGACATAGACGAGGCAGCTGGCTCGGAGGGGCACGTGGACATAGATGGGATGGCCAGCACAGGAGGCCTGGCGGGCGCAGATGATGTAACGCCTGGAAGTGGCTGGACGGAGGATGGACCTACCACTCTCCCACGCGAAGGGAGGGCCATCGACGTGCCGCAGTGAACGAGGTCGCGAGGAAATAGGTCCTCAAAGAAGAGGGCATCCCGGGACTCAATGATGGAGTGCCGAGAAG
The DNA here is from genome assembly GCA_023375785.1 of Penium margaritaceum. Lineage (NCBI taxonomy): Eukaryota > Viridiplantae > Streptophyta > Zygnematophyceae > Desmidiales > Peniaceae > Penium > Penium margaritaceum. The sequence goes on from SZWC01000825.1 coordinate 313,858, forward strand.
GATCCCAAAAGCGCGAGGCCTTCGACTGAAGCGAGACACCAAGAAAGGTGTAGGGACCTCCGTGAAGCTCGAGATTGTCATCCTAGTGTAGGACAGGCAACCATACGATGGCCACGCAACCCCAGACATGAGCCAGGCGGATGTCGGATTGCTCGCCACACTAGTGTTGGTATGGTATGGACTGACAGGGAACGGGGTCCGTGGGGAATATGGTTCCAGACCCACGTCATGGAAACCATGGCTACAAAGTAGAAGTAATTGGAGAGACCATACTCGACTCGCATGGTGCGGACGGCGCCGGCCATAGTGCGGTTCCACCGCTCAGAGACCCCGTTCAAGGCTGGCGTGTAAGGCGCTGATGTTTCATGATGGATGCCACGGGAGGCAAGGAAAAGTGTGGCCTCCCCCATAAACTCACCAACACGATCAGAGCAGAAGCGGCGGAGAGGGCGTCCACACTCGCGCTCAACACGGATGACATCGCTCTTCTGCCAAAGACATAAGACCCAGGGATAGCGGGAGTAGTCGTTGGTGAGAGTCAGGACATACCATCCATGCTCCCCAACGGGCTCTGTCGAAAGGGGACCCATGACATCATAATGGACTAGCACCATAGGGGCAGACGCACGAGAGGAGGACAATGGGTAGGTGGACCGGTGCATGGTCCCCAGAGCGCAATCAATGCACTCAGTGGGACACGGTAAAGGAAAGGAGTCTGGATCAAGGCCCTTGGCTGGCTGCATGCAAAGCATGCCATCAACAGCGATAGAGTGGAAATGGCATAGGCGACAATGCAGGAGACGTGTGTGTTGCAGAGAGAGCGAGCTGGTGACAAACACGTGGCCGGTGTTGGGTGATGGAGAGGGGATGAGGAAAGAGCGTACAAGCGCGGCAAGTGCCACAGGTTGCAACGGGCAGTGGCATACACGACAACACGACTGGACGGACGCAACGACATAATGTCGACATCACGTGAGGGCAGGACGTCCATGCCTGCAGTCAAGGGCAGTGACGGACAGGAGGTTGAGCTCAAGACCAGGGACGAAGAGGACATATGTCACAAAGACATCCCCAGCGAGTCCACGAAAGCGAACAACACGGACATCGCGAATGGGTAATACCTGACCACAACCTATTCGGACACTAGATACATCGGCAACGGGACAAAGGAAACTGAAGGCCTCACGCGAAGCCATCATGTGATGGGTGGCCCTATGGATGGTGATCCAGGTCTCAGCCAGAACCTGGACGGGTGTCGCCAGATCGCTAACGGACATAAGACAGTGGACGAGGGACGCGCATCACAAAGCGGAGCACGATGCGACGGAAACGACCTGATGGACGAAGGTGCAAGGCACGATCACAACTCAGCCTCAGTCATGTAGGACAGGTCAGGAGAAATGGTGACTGCATCTTGCACTTCCCTAGGGAGGAGGACGAGGCACTCCGAAGTGGAGCGTGATGAATTGCTCCAACTGACGCTCACAGGTGGAAGGTTTGACGGAACAGACCGAATGCGGCATGACGGCATTAGAGCAAGGGAGGGAGGAAGGATGTGCAGTGAGGAGAAGGGCGGGCACTGACTGTTACGGATAAAGCAGCAGTGGCGCTGTCAACGACAAGGAGGGGCCGACTATCTAAGGTATGAGGCTGCCCGGCGGGAAGGACTGTGACGAGAGCGGTGATGAGGCGGCGTTCACGCTAGCAATGATGCGCGCCTCATCTGCCGGTAGCGGACAGGTGTACCACCAGTGTCCTGGCTCGCCATAGCTGTGGCAGATTGAGCCGCCACCATTGGATCCGGTCGACTGCTGATGTTGCTCCTTGCCCTTCTTGCCCCTGCGCTTCTTCTTTCCTGACGATGTGGTATCAGAAGAAACATCTATTGTAGGAGCAGAAACCACTATGGGGGCGACGATAGGAGAAGCAAAGTGCGCTCGATACAGGACTCCTAACAAGCATCCTCAATCCAAAGGAAGAGCTCATAAGCCCAAGGCATGAGGGTGCCCTGGGTTACCATCGCGGGAAGGACGTTCTGAGAGTAGTGCACAAAGACATGAGCAAAGGCGTCGATGGCGCCGTGCTTGATGGTCAGGAGTGCTGATAGAGGGGGTGGTGCAGCATCTTTTAGGCAATGAAGGATGTCCTCCACCCACCGCCAGTAGGAGGTGACCGTTTTTGCCTCCCCCATGTGGAGGGAGTTGAAATCCTGGAGTACACGGCTGGTCTCGGCCGCGTTAGAAACTCGATGAGGGCGGGTGAGGATGTGCCATGCTTCTGCAGGGTCGGGGAGGCCGCTAGTGGCGAAGCCGCCAAGAAAAGGCTCGAGAGCAAGACGTGCAACTAGAGGGGCGACAGGGACAAGGGCATAAACGGCACGACCGGCATCATACACCTGGTTGGCCTGGGTGAAGTCGTAAGGTTGGACGTAGTACGGCTATAGGCCCTCATCCTGCACCCAAATGCAGAACCTGAGCTCCCATCTCCGAAACTACTTGCCAGCTTGGAGCAGCGGGAGCGAGGTTTCAGAGTCCTTTGGCCTGTGGCCAGCACCCTTAGTTGGGCCTAGGACTGACGACACACTCTGCCACTGGCGTTGGGTGTGTAGTTGCGCCAAGTAATGAGTGGCGGAGGAGATTACGGGACTCACATGCCCGGGTGGAAAGAAGGGCGGCGGGATGCTAGTTTGGCTTGACGGATGCTGCTGCTCCTATAGTATAGAGTGCTGCTATCGTTGTTGCAACGGCAGAGGCTAGCTCTACGGTAACAGCGGCTGTAGTGCTGCTAGCTCTTGTGTCAACGTTGCGAGCTGCAAGCGAATGGTGGCTAGCGAGTCTATCGAGCCAGCAGGGCCTACAGGATGGTAGTGTTGCATCGGCTGCTGTTGCTACTGCTCTAGTTGATGCTACAACGAAGGTTGATGCTGCTGCAGCGGTTGCATTTGCTACTGTGGTTGCAGCTACTACAATGGTAGTGGCTACTACTACTGTTGTTGTAGTTGCATTTGCTGCTGCTGCTACTGCTGCTGCTGTTGCTGCTGTTGTTGCTACGGCTACTGTCGTTGCTGCTACGGTTGTTGCAACAGTTACAGCAACGGGTGCTGCTCCTACTGTTGCTGATGTTACAACGGAGGCTGCTCCTACTATAGTGGTTGCATTTGCTACTCCTGTTGCTGCTGCCGCTACTTATGCTACAACGGAGGTTGTTGCTGTTACAACACTAGAGGCTGTTGCTGTTGCTACTGCTGTTGCTGCTGTTGCAGTTGCTGCAATTACTGTAGAAAAGGGGGGCTAGTGGCTCCTCTAGTAGAGGAGGACCCCTAACCACTTTCAGCCATGGTTCTCCGTGGGTTACTTTTTTTTGTTCAACTTGTTACTGACATCAACAATGATTTCACCAATGATGTCAGCAAGGAGATTGACGTCTGTAGTGACGTGAGCAGCGGCTCACGTCACTACAACGGCGACATGGCTACGTGGTTGCATGGATGTGTGGCTACGTGGTCGCGTGGCTGCGTGGCTGCGCTGCTGCGTGGCCGCGTAGCAGTTGCACGACTGCATGCCTACGTGGCTCTTTGGCTACGTGGCGGCGTCGCAGCGTGGCTGCAAGGCTACGTGGCTGCGTGGCCGCGTGGCTGTGTGGCTTCGTGGCTACATGGTTACGTGGTTGCATGGTTGCATGGCTGCATGGTTACGTGGTCGCATGGGTGCGCAGCCACGTGGCTGCGTGGTTGCGTGGCTACACGGCTACGTGGCTACGTGGTAGCGTGGCCGCGTGGCTCTGTGGCAACGTAGCTGCGTGGCCGCATAGCTGCACGATTGCGTGCTACGCAGCTGTGTGACTGGCTGCATAGCTGTTGCAGCAGCTGCTGTGTAGCTCTGGTAGTTGCTGTGCAACAGTGGCTGTTGTTGTGGTTGTTGCTACGTAGCAATTGCTGTTGCTGCTGGTGCGACTACTACTGTTGTTGTTGCTATGGCTACTGTTGTTGCTGCTACTACGGCTGATACTGCTATAGCTGAGCAGCAATGGGTGCTGCTATTGCTGCGGCTGGTGTTGCTACTGTTATTGCTGCTGCTATCCTTGTTGTAGCAGCTAGATGCGCATCTGCTACTGCTGCTATAGCAGCTATTACTACTGCTGCTACAACTACTATTGCGACTACTGTTACTGTTGTGGTTGCAGAGGAGAGGGAGGGGAGGCGGAGGAGGTCACTCCCCTCGTCTGTGGCACCGTTGCCGCATGCGTCAGGGCCCTCACGGCATCGCTCATGATGTTGCCTGGTGTGAGTCCGCCAACGCTACCACCGTCGTGGGGTCGATACTACAGTAACATTTCGACAGCATTTCCCCCGCGTCAGGAGCATTTTGACGATGCCATTTGGCGGGGCCAACTCTGCTAGGAAAAATCCAGGAGAGTTTCCCCTGCACGGGCACACTTTTGGCACCTCCGGCGTAGATATGGACCTGTACCCATTGCTGCTGCTCGGATATGGAGCTTCCGTTGCGCTCTGGCTCTAACTCCAAGCTGGAAATCTAGACTAGAGGGGTGTCTTAAGACTGCAACATCGAGTAGGCATGGCCCCATGCTCGTTGCTTTGCACTGCTGCCCCCTTCCGCTGCTCGAAATCTGTGAGAGAGAAAGTGTGTGCTGAGGAGTTAGCGCCAGAAAGGTAGTGGAAACTGAAAAGAACATATTAGCAACTGAGAATAAACAATGGGAGATATCTTCAAGCTCTAACTGCCCCCCAGCTCTGTAGAGCTTGTAACTCATCTTTGAGGCCAATCAGAAAGTGATCTATTTTCTGGTTTTCTTAGTGAGCCTAGGCAGACATCCGATAGCCCAAAACCCGGGCATCATCCGTTTTGCCTGAAAACCGGACCATACCATAATACCGACACTGGAAATGTAGTCCTGTGGTCAGAATCATCTAGAAAAATAGCAGAGAGGAGTTATGGTCGCCTAGACCTAGGCAGCGTCTACACTAGTCCTCGGTAACAGCGGTGCCCAATCAACACGAAACTTGGAGCCTAAGCAGAACATAATACTACAGACGCAACGGTGCAGTCAGATCCACTATTGGATGCATGCAAACAGCATCTTCCGTGGCATTGAACGCTGGCGGCACGGCTGCGGAGGAGGCCTACCGATGGAGCTGAGCACGTCAGCCGTTGGAGGGAGGAAGCTCCAGCAATCTGTGTGTAGGCCTCAGCGTGCATCGGCTCCACCGGAAGACACTCCAAGAGCGTCGTGTCTTGTCGTTAGTCATCTGCACGCCCATGTACACAAACCGGGAAGACACTACAGAGCACAATGAGATATGCGTGAAAACCAACACACATGGATGAGGTACAAGACAGGGGACAATTCGAGGGACTGGGACGAATAGATGATTTGTGTTTAGTATTAGGTGTACTTCGATGACAAGCATCAAATGGCTAGCTCATACATACAATGACAAAAGTTAGAATGAGGCATATGTTGGGTTTTTGGCGCTCGAGTTGGGCGACGTGTGTAAGGTCACGTTGTCAGTGGTTGCGTCAAGGAACTGCGCCGAGTAGTCGGGGTGTTTTGAGAACATCGAGGAGCATTTTTATAAATGTCCAGCACCTTCGAGAAGTCGACCAAAGAGTATTGAACCATGAATAGAGTTCGCGATACCTTATGTGACCATTTTAGAAACTGACTGAATATATCATGACATTCGGAAGCGGAACATCAAAGGTTGGGAGGGATTTTCTGCTTGGACCATCTTAAAAACCAAAAAAAAAACATCAAAGGTTGGGGCCTATGGCCAAGATTCCGTTGGTCGAATGGCATAAACATCGTAAGGTAGAGACTCGTGTAAGTCAAGGACATAACACCATGGTAGCAGAGCCCAGTAAGTCCCCATTCAACGCATGGGAAGTTCGGGATCCCCCATGCAAAATCCCTAGAAACCACCCCCCAAACAATCATAAACCCCCCTTGTTAAGGGCTTTATGTTTGTGAGGCGAAAAAAAAGTGACATCAGCATGTCGACCATGTATGCCATGCTACGTTGACATACTTCCTTTTGAGAAACGAGATGGGTGTATAACCATTTTTTCTGAACCTTAAACCATCGTTTGTGTACAAGGGGCGAACAAGACTTATTTGTGCAATGTAAGGGCGGATGGAGCTTGTTGTTCCACGGTAGGGGATGAGGGTGATTATTTTTCTGAGGTAGGATTAATCAGAAATTGTATGCGGTAGATGATGTTTACGCTCCAAAACTTGTGCCCTGTCGCTGGTTTAAGTACGTTTAGAGGACGGGTGCACGAGTTGATAACAGAGGGTTGCTACGGATCGCCACGGAACCAGAAAATCTGTCTAGGGTCGTGTTTCACGCCTCCCCTGCTTAGTTGAACGCTGACGGCAGGTAAGTTGTAAAGAGGACGCTGAGTCTTTTCAAAGCATCCACGGCCAGTTAGTTTGGCCACTGGTTCGTGACCTACGCAACGGGTTGGGGTTAGTTCTGGCATTCGTCATTCCTATTTTGGGTTTTCATTGATGGTCCTGGCTGAAAACCCGCTGTCGAGAAAAGGCGAGTACGGAGTGAGGGACAGCAGCAGTTGTGGTCTTCCTCGAGCCGCGTTCGGTTTCGAGGTCTTCAGGGAATCGAGGAGGATCGCCATTTAGGGCTCTGCTCGGGGAGTTTGTTAATTTGTATTGTCTTTCACTTAACGAGAGCCGTTCTCCACCTCGACTAGGCGAACCGATAATGGTTGCCATTCATTGTCAAAGCCGTATGAAGTGAGCTTGGTGGCCCTCGACATAAGGATCGTGCTTCAATATCTTGGTACGTTTGTTGGAGGAGAGTATGAGCTAAAACGACCGCACCTTCCACCAAAAAAAAAAGAGGACGCAACAGTAACCGCCATCACTTATTCACGTGTGCTATTCTGGGGAATTCGGAACTCGTCAAGGATTTGTGCGATTTGCGCTCTCTTGACCTAAACGGGCCTGTTGAAGCAAAGCCGATCTGTCAGAGCGCACTCAGCGGTCAAGGACGAATGGGAGGTCGTCGCTGCATTGGCGGCCTGACTGCCGCCCACCCCATTCGGCGTGCGCCGATGTCGCCTAGTCAGAAATCGGCTCACGATCTTCCGACCTTCCATTCCTCCATTCCTCCATGCCTCCATGCCTCCATGCCTCCATGCCTCCATGCTTCCATGCCTCCATGCTTCCGACGGTCTCGCTATCCGGCAGTCCGATCCCGTCGGTAGCAAAACCAAGGACGAAGAGTCGTCGCACTCAAGTCTTTCAGCTCTTCTGTCTCAGGCCGCAGTCAGTGGCCTTCAATTAGTTCAATATCGCTCTTCGTGAAGCATCTACATCTTCAAGTACGAGCACAGTTATCAAAACCACAATGCAGGGCTCGTCGGGACACCCGTCCGCCTGCTCCTCCCCGTCCATGGAGCCCTCCTCCACCCTCCCACCCGGCGCCGTCCCCCTCGTCTACCACCAGCATCACCACGCCGCCACACAGCAGCAGCAGCAGCACTATCCCTACCCATCCTCCCCCGTCCTCTCCCCTTACGCTGCCGCCGCCTACGCCGGGCTCCCGGTCCCGGGGCCGGACTTCCGCCGCATAAGCTCAGCCTTCGGCAAGCTTTCGCACGAATTCTCCCTCCTGGGCCACAGCATGCCGCAAATGGCGCTGGCCAGCCTCGCCGGCACGCCGCAGACGTCGCCCCAGAAGGGAATGCCCCCCAGTGGCGTGGAGAGCGGGGTGGTGAGGGAGGCCCTGTCCAAGGCGGACATGGCGCAGTCGACGGCCTCCCATGCGGCTGCGGAGGCAGGAAAGGTGCGTGTGGGATTCCATTCTAGCGTTCCTCTAGCGCAGCGGCGGCGGCGGCGGCGGCGGCGGCGGAGGCAGGAAAGGCGGGGAGCCCCGTTTCACCCCGTGCAAGTGCCGAGTGAGAGAGCGCAATGTGTGTCAAGTCTGGTGTGGATCGCTTCAAGGTTCGTCGCAGAGTTGGGTGGGGTTCAGCATTCGCAACCAACGACCGCAACCAGCGACCGTAGGCCTTGCGAAGAAAGGCTGTCTGCGCGAGACAGCCTTTCGTGTTTTGGCACACGCACCGCCGTCGTCGCACTCCGCTGTCCTCCCTGCCGCAGAATGCCCTGTGCCCCGCGCCAACGCGTACTTTCCAGGGCCCTGGGGAGCTGTAGCTTACAGGGCTCCGGCTCCGAATTTGGTTCCTCTAGCGCCCCCAAAGCTTCTGTGGATGGCCCTACAGGAACTTCAGGCGCCGTGGACCCGAGCCTCGCCCGAGGCGTTTGCCCACACACTCTGCTCGAAACTCCCAACCTGCCCATGGCTCGCACCAGGAGAATCTTTTCGTCTGCAGGTTCTACCCGAAATACTCAGGCCGAATCTTCGTCTCGCGCGGATTTGCTAAGAAGGCAGTCGGCAGGACGCACTCTGTGACGCAAGGTCCTATGTCAAGCCCTTACCCAGGCGGCCCCCTCACAGAGTTCTTGGGCAAAAGCCTGTCCCTTACAGACCGTGCTCCTGCTTCAAGGAGAATTTCGGTTGAGGCCTCCTCTCACCTTGTGGCACGCTTCTGGCACCTCGCTAGGCCTCTGAGGCGTGCACAAATTTTGCAGGCATCTGCCAGTCATCGGTTGCGGGCAAGATGTTTTCGTCAGAATGTGGGGTTCTTGGCCCAGCAGCCGTGAAGTTTGCACACACAACCAGTGCTGATGTTTGCTGCTACCGTGGCAACCCTCACCCGCTCAGACGCGTGCCAATGATGTGTCAGCGGATACAGCAGGGCTGGCAATGTGGCACGGTCGCTGGGACAGATGTCAGTGACATCTGGTCGAACGGTTTTGACATCTTCAACGGCCAACAGCGCAGCAGGTCAATTCGCGGATCGTGCATGGACAGCGGTTTTGCAAGTGCGATGCAGAGAGTGGAATCCAGCGAAGAGCAATCCCTGTTATTGGTTGTGCGAAATGGAATGTCCGTGCAGGCTGTGGCGATGGCGGAGAGGACGTCGGAGGCGATGGAGGGTCTGTGCTCTGCGGTGGAGCGGCTGACGGTGGTGCTGGAGGGGAAGCTGAACGACGTGTTGGGTGCGCTGGAGGACATCAGGGCCGCCGTCGACGACCAAGCAAACCTCGCAAGCGCCAGCGGTGCAAAGGCTGACGTGGCGTTGCAATCGGCCATACAGTGAGTTCCTTTCCCTGTCAGCCGAGTTGGTCATGTCTGCTTTGCTCAAAGGCACGCTTAAGAGGGGTGAATTCAGCTCATGTGACTCGCTGGTTGACTGGCTTGACTTGTCCCTACCTGGTCATCTACCATGACACCTCCTCGAATGCCTCTGACCATCCCCCCCCCCCCCCCCCCCCAACCC
>SZWC01000825.1:323406-334139 GCA_023375785.1 Penium margaritaceum
CCCCCCCCCCCCCCCCCCCCCCCCAAACCTAGGCAATGACCATGCATATGCTTTTGGGGCTTGACATAGTACTGGGCTGTGTGGAGGGATGGGTCACTATCATGGAGAGATTAAGGGGGAGGGGGAGGGGGGAGGGGACAACCAACATTGGGAATGTATAATTGTGCGGTGGTAAACACTGCTTCCCCGTCTATGCCTGTGGTACACTCCGGTGGGTCTCTGATGCAGCCATGCTCGGATCGAAGCACGCATTCACAACGCGCAGCAAATGGGCACGTCTCCCCTCAAGGCCCTCCCCAACGACGAGGGACAGGTTCCCCTCAGCTTCCCCCAGTCCCCCCAGTCGTTTGGGGACAAGCTGTACGGAGGGATGGTGGAAGAAGACTACAGGAACCTTCTTGCCTTCTACGGGCTCAGTACGGAGGGCAACCTGCAGGAGCTGCGGGCGCGGCTAGCTCAGTACTGTTGTGTGAAGCTCACTAGATATGGGTCGGTGTCGTTTGGGTCTTCAAAGGGTTGAGTGGCATGAGCGGAGGATGTAGCTTACTCAATGTAAAGTCTCTTGCGAATGAAGACTTGACGAACACAGTCATGGCGAAAAACTTTGTAGGCAGGTTTTCTGGTTTGGCTTCCGGCAGAGATGTAAAATAACCCTCGGAAAGTGTGCGCTTGAACACTCGACAGGGCAGGGCAATTTCAGTATGGGGATCAAACTGTGTTGCAGATGTCATGAAAGTTACAAATGTAGTAGTTCTTTATAAGGCTGGAGGGGATTGCTCACACCTTCATCATGGTGGAATGCGAATGATGACAGTAATCAACATGCAGTGCCTGTGTATGGGAGGGGCGGAGATGAGACATGGCCGAATGGAATAGTCTTGTCTGTGTAGATGGGGAGAGTGAAAACTGTAGAAGATGATACAGGCAAATCTACCAGGCACCGCATTGTGGCCGCTGGGCTTGCACATTGTGAGGTAACCAGCACATCTCAGAGTCTAAAGGGCTGCCTACAATGATGTGCAAATGTGTTGGTATGAAAGATAGGCTAGAGTGTGAGAGGATAAGAAAACCCATTGTAAAGATTTACTCTGTACAGACAATGTGCACTCACAAAGCGTGGAAGCTGTTGGTTTGTGTGGCTTCCACCCGTCACGACCGACACTGCTAGTTTACAGATATACCCACATTCGGGGTATTGAGAAAGTGCGTAGAAGCTTCCTAGCAACACGGCCGCTGACCGGGCGTCAGTGCCTAGTCAGACGGTGACGACAGTCACAGGTCGTACACACAACGGCAAGGGTTTGGCTAGGAGACACAAGTCAAAGTGTCAGAATGCTTCAATATAGCATATGCAGAGAGAAATGACAACTGACAGGTCCAGGGCATAAATACCTGCCGCGGCGCACGGCGAGTGTCGCACGCGGCAGTCCAAGAGCTGTCCTAAAACCGGCCCAAAACACTGTTTTGGCCATAACTCTGCGCACACATGTCAGAATCCTACGCCGTCTGAACCTAGACGTGCAGAATCAAAAGACACACGCAACGATTGGTCACATGCATGCATCCATCGACTGACAACGAGAATACAATACAAAAACATGCAAATGGGCCTCATGCCCAGTCCGCCGAATGGCGCCTGCAAGACGTAGAAGGCACAGCAAGGAGTCCCGGTGACATCTGGGGCTCTGGAACAGTGGTCGGTTAGCTCCAGACGGGTAGTCCGCCGCCTGTCGTCGCGCCGGTGTCACCAGGGCCGCCTGCCTCAGGGATCTGCACGAGTATGGACACGGCCGAGTGGTCACAATAAACTGTACAAGAACGGCACAAAGCACAACACTCCCCCATGACCCGATGGTACGCATGTCCATACGCGTGCAACACTGGTACAACCACATAGTGAGTGACACAGACAGATGAGACGACAACGTACATCCCACACTCAACCACTGTCACGCACGGGGCGAAGCTCAACAGAACGAATGTCCACCAGGAACTTTCCGTGGGCAAGTGCCTTCGTCAAGAAATCAGCTCGCTGCAAGTCAGTGCCAACCCACATGATGGAGATCACGCGTCGCTCCACCAGATCACGAACGAAGTGATGCTCAACCGCAATGTGCTTTGTGCGAGCATGAAAAACACCAGAGTTCTCTGCGATGGCGAGAGCACTCTGGTTGTCGCAACGCAGCACAATGGCGGGTACTGACTGCCCAAGCTCAAGAAACAAGCGCTGCAGCCAAACTACCTGAGCAGCCCCTGCCCCCAAAGCCACATACTCTGCCTCCGACGAGCTACGTGCGATGCAGCCCTGCTTCCCGCTTCGCCAAGACAAAGCGGTACCACCGAGCAGAAACACGTAGCCAGTGCAACTGCGCCTGTCAGGACTCCAAGCCCAGTCGTTGTCAATGTAGCCGTCAAGGACCACCGAACACTGCCGACGAAAGCAGAGTCCGAGATATGGCGTGGAGACCACGTACCGTACCACTCGCACAGCCGCATGAAGGGCTCTCGCACGTGGAGCCTGCGAGAACTGAGCGAGGAGGTTGACGGCGAACGCGATATCGGGGCGCGTGGTCGTGGCCAAGTACATCAAAGATCCGATAAGACGGAGGTACAAGGTCACGTCCACTGTCTCCCCCAGTTGCGTAGGGTCATCCACCTTCAGGGCATCCTGCCCATTAGGTGTGAGTGGTGTGGAAGCAGTGGGCACTGCACCAAGGAGATCGCTAAAGTGCTCCCCCACGACTCGTGCGTATCGGGCCTGATGCAACAGCAGTGTCCGATGTCTGCGATCTCGCACAATGTCCATACCAAGAAACACCGATGCAGGACCGAGGTCCTTCATCGTGTAGGCGGTCTGCAGGACAGCCTTGGCCTCCTTCACGGCCTCCAGCGACGGAGACGCGATCAGAAGGTAATCAACATAGACCAGGATGGCGGTAAACTGCTCAGGTGTCGGTAGGATGAAGAGTGAGGGGTCTGCCTCGCTTTGTACGTATCATGCACGAGTCAAGGTGCCAGTGATCTCCCGGTTCCAACACTGTGGAGACTGCTTGAGGCCGTATAAGGACTTGCGCAAGCGCCAGACCTTGTCACCGTCCTCAAGGCCAGGTGGTTGAGCCACGTAGATCTCCTCATCCAAAGAGCCATGGAGGAACGCGTTGTTCACATCCATCTGGTGTAGTTCCCAGTCATGCTGAGCTACTACACCGAACAGAGCTCGTGCTGAGGTCATGCGACCGACAGGGGCAAAGGTGTAAGTGTAATCAACTCCCTCAATCTGAGAGAACCCCTTGACGACTAAGCGGGCCTTGTAGCATTCCAGTGAGCCGTCCGGCTTCACTTTCTTGCGAAAGACCCACTTGACCTGAATCGCCTTCCTCCCAGGGGGAAGGTCGACCAGCTCGTAGACTCCATGCTCTCGGATAGCGCGAAGCTCATCCTTGCAAGCAGCTCGCCAGGCATCAGCATCCTGCGATGAGAAAGCCTCCCTCAATGTGCCCGGGTCCGGCGCCATAGAGGGGGAACTCTGCGTGGCAAGTGCACACGCCTCAGTGTCTGGCCTGACGGCCACGAGATCAGCTGCTGCGTCACAGGCGATATGGAACTCGCGAGTGACCAGGTCGTGCCCTATGGGGCATGCTGGGTGTACCTCTGAAAGCTCAATGCGGACACTCAGGCCTAAGGCCTTTGTGCCTGGATCACCGCTCACGATGCTGCGAGAGGAACGTCTGGGTCCGGAACCCGACGCTCGTTGAGCTCCAGAATCCAGTGGTCGAAGGCGACCACCGGGCTCACGGGAGTAGCCGGAGGTCGAGGGGCGTACCTCAGGCTCAGGAACAGGTACGACCACAGGGACAGGTACGACCACAGCTGGTGAGGGCTGAGACGAGGCAGTCGGAGATGCCGTGCGCGGAGATGCGTGTGTGGGGGACACTGAGCTGGGGATGACAGCAGGCAAGGCTGGCCCCGACACTGAGACAGGAGTGTCAGCCGACGTAGAGACAGGAGTGGGCTGGGCTGGGTCAGACGCTGGAACAGGGGTGCTAGTGGACACAGAGGGTGATGCAGGAGGAGGCGTGGGAGCAGCGGTACCTGTGGGGTGCGAAGCAGGCTGGACAGGTGGGATCTCTGGACCAACGGCAATGATAGCCGGATCATCAAGTGCTGGAGATCGAGAGGGGACTCGAGCGGACACATCAGCCTGGCGAGGAATGGTCGCTGGCGAAGAGGTCTCCCCCATCCGCCGAGGACCCTCACAGGAGGGGACATGAGATGCAGAGAGCGCTGTGATCGAAGTCAGATCACGGTATGTGAGTGACTAAAAAACCAGCGCGTCACGGGACTCAATGACACGACGGCGAGTGGGGTCCCAAAAGCGCCAGGCCTTCGACCGCGGGGAGATGCCGATGAAGGCACACAAGCGACCCCGAGGGGAGACCTTGGACCCTTGCTGGTCCTCGGTATACCATACGGAGGCCAGGGATCCCGAGACGCGTGCGAGACGAAGATCGGCACGGTGGCCAAACCAGAGCTCGTACGGTGTAACATGATCCGAAAGCGGACCATGCGGGAGGCGGTTCCAGACCCAAGTCATGTAGGCGAAGCCCTCGAATGCGAAGGACTCCGGGAGACCGCACTCAGACCGCATGGCGCGGACCGCATCCTCCATGGTGCGGTTCCAGCGCTCAGATACACCGTTCTGCTGTGGGGTAGCAGGAGCGGAGACCTGGTGAAAAATGCCGTGCTCAGCAAAGAAGGAGTCCATCTCGCCGAGGAACTCGCCGCCGCGATCCGAGCGAAAGGTATGTAGCGTGTGGCGAGACTGGCGCTCAGCCATCACGAGCCAGAGCCGAATCGCAAGGGCGGCGTCGCTCTTCTGACGCAGACTGTAGACCCACCGCATCCGGGTGAAGTCATCAGTCAGCGTCAGAACATACCGGCCCCTCTCAGACAGCGACTCGACCGGGAGGGGACCGAGCAGGTCTGAGTGGACCAACTCGAGGGGCCTCAGCGCTCGGGAACGCGAATGAGGGTAAGTGCACCGATGCATCTTACCCTCAGCGCAAAAAAGACAGTCGGGTTTGGGTGGCTTCTCGAAAGAAGTCACGTCAAGACCAAGAGCGGGCTGTGTTCGGATGAGCTTTGACACAGTGTCGGAGCCCACGTGACACAGACGTCGGTGAAGCAACCTCTGGTGTTCCGGGGATAGAACACCAGTGACAAAAACGCGACCAGAGGAGGAGGGAGAGCAAGGGGAGGAGGGCCGTGCAATGCGATACAAATCATCTATAACTGAAGCGCGCAGGACAATGCTACGGGTGTCAAGAGCACTCACAATCGCTGGGTCAGCGGTATGCTCAACGGAGAGACCCATCAGAGTGCAGGCACGCACAGACAGCAAACTGAGCTCAAGATCAGGCACAAACAGCACGTCAGAGAGATACAGGGGGCCAGACGGACCATCAAAGCATACAACCCCAACACCGTGAACCAGTAAGGACTGACCAGATCCTGTACGAACAGAACGCACAATCGTGACAGGACCAAGTACCACAAAGTCACTACGACGACACGTCATGTGGTGGGTGGCACCGGAATCAATGATCCATGTGCCACTGGTGTCACGACTGGTGGACGTCACTGTACAACGAGCAATCGAACACTCGGCATAAGAGGGACGCTGAGCCGTCAGTGGGAAGGAACGAGGTACATCACGAAGGTGAGACTCATGAATCCAGTCAGTGCAGTCAGGCCCATCATCATCACATGCGGACTGTGCTCCCCCACACGTGTCATCACGAGTCACGAGGACGGACGAACAAGCAGTCAGTGACCCACTCGACGATGACAACACACTCGCACCTCCCTGAAAGCGAAGCGCCAGAAGATGACGAAGCTCGGCAATGGTGCGGTCACGTGGGTCTAGATCACTGCTGCTTGCCGGTGAGGATGCAGGAATAGCTGTAGTCGTAGTCGCGGCACGTCCAGAGGAGTGTGCGGTCGACGTGCTGGACGCGGTGCGAGCGGCATGGGCAGCCTGAAGTCCGCGAGTGATGCGCTCCAAGTCGAGCGGCTGCTGGCACTCGGTGTAGCGATGGGCACCTCCACAGTTGTAGCAGTGCACGGAACGGCCACTGCTACCACTGGATGACGACTGCTGCTGACCCGATCCGCGCTTCCTATTCTTCTTCTTCCCCTAGGCAGCTGCTGCAACGCCCTGCGTCTGCGTGGGTGTAGACGGGGTCGAAGAGGAGGAGGAAGATGAGGTCGTGATGGAGGAAGGTGAGGGTGACTGTAGGAGGGAAGATGGTGGTGAGGCGAGAAGTGCTGCAGCGAGAGAGGTCTCCTGATGTGCTACTGCTGCCTCGCGGGCCGACGTCACCTGGAGGAAAAGCTGATGGGCCCACGGGAGCAGCTGCAGGGTGGCTGAGAAAGGCTCGAGAGCAGCATCGCTGTACCGTGTGAATATGACGGTGTACTCCAGGCGAACTACGAGCATGATCGTCCGAAGTGCCCACAGCTGTGTGCCCCCTGAGGTCCCCAGGCGCGTGTAGATACGCATGGCGCATCGCCAGTACTCCGCTGCAGGCTCCGCTGGTCCCTGACGGAGAGAGTGAAAAGTACGTATGTGTGACGCACACGTGGAGTGCGTCTCTACGGCCAGTAGGGACAACGCCAGATCCCAGCCTCCACGAGGATCAGCTCCGGTGCCTATGCCAGCCTCGCCGAGGAAGGGACAGAAGTCAACGACTGTCTCGCGTGGCATGGCGTAGAGAAGCCCTCGCATGGCCCGGGCTGCTGTCAGCACATGTGCTGGATCTGTAGATTGGTATGGGCTGTGGTAGTAAGGCCAAAGTCCCTCAGAAGTGGCCCACACCTGAAATAAGATCTCCCAGCAGTCAAATCCATCCTCGCTGATGTACAGTGGAGGTGGTGCCTCAAAGTCCTTTCGCTGCCGCTCCGTGGGGAGAGCAGCCGCAGGCTGAGGAGGGCGAGTGATGGGAAAAACTCCTGGAATGGGGTGATCACTGGGGAAGTCAGGTGACGATCGTATCGGGGACACAGGTGGAGGTCGGATACGCGTTTGCAACTGATGGAGGCACTCCTGTAGAAGACGAATCTCTCGCTCCTGGGAGTCATCCTCAAAGCCTGGCATGAATGGCTCGTCATCAAGAAGGTCCTCAGGTGGTGGGGAGACCACACTAGGAGGTGAAGCAGGCGGGGCACCTGTCACGGGCACCTGAGCTGAGTGCTGGGTGGAGGCCGCAACGCCGGCAGCTCCCTCAGAAGTCCGCGGAGGAGCCGTGGACTGAGCGCGTAGGAGCTCAGTCAGCGTGCGGATCGCGTCAGTCTGCTCTCGCTGCAGACGACGCATCTCCTCCTGCTGGCTGCACAGGTCCTCAATGGCCTGCGAGCGAGGGCTCAATACCCCTGAAGAAGAGGAGGAGGGATCACCTGGTCCCTTGTCCTCGTCATCGGGCGAACTCATGTCGCCGCTCACTATGGGACGACAGGTCAAGTTTGCCGGATTTCAAAACCGTCTGCGTTTCTCGGCGAGTTGAAACGCTGGCAACTTTTGATTTTTCGGTTGAAAATTTGGCTAAGTGTAATGCTGACGTCAGCAAGTGGTTGCTGACCTCAGCACGACCTGATGACGTCAGCAACAAAAAATGCTGACGCCAGCTCGTCCCGTCCTTTTTTTTTTTTCACTTGTCACAGTTCTCCCGCTGCGCGGTGGTGCGCGGCAGCTCCGCGGAAGCTGCACAGCAGCTTCCGCCCAGCTGATGCTGCAGCTGCGCTGTCAGCTGGAGCAGCAGCTGCGTAGCTGCGTGTGCAGCGGTGGCAGCGGCGGCTGCGCTGCTGCTGCTGCTGCTGCGCGCGGCGGCTGCTGCTGCGCGCGGCGCTGCTGCTGCGCGCTATCGCTGCTGCTGGCTGCCGCCGCCGCGCGCTGCTGCTGGCTGCCGCCGCCGCACGCTGCTGCTGCTGCCACTGCTGCGCTGCTGCTGCTGCCGCGACTGCCGCTGCTGCTGCTGTGCGCTGCCGCTGCTGCGCTGCTGCTGCCAACGCCGCTGCTGCGCTACTGCTGCCGCCGCTGCTGCCACGCTGCTGTGGCGGCCGCTGCTGCTGTGCTGCTGCTACGCGGCTGCCGCCGCCGCCTCTGCTGCTGCTGCTCTGCTGCTGCGGCTGTGGGGGGGAGTGGCGGCACCACGCACCGCAGCCGCCACACACCTCTGCGTGGCGGTACGCGCTGCTGCTGCTGCCTCTGCAGCTACGATCTCACGTGGTGGGTGGAGTGCGCGGACGGCGAACGGCCGTCTTCAGCAGGTCCGAGAAGATCTGTTGCAGCGGTGACTCTCACTGCTGCTGCTCTGCTGCGTCTCTGCTGCGCAGCTCAGTGAGATCTGTCTCACTGCTCTGATACCATGAGAAAGTGCGTAGAAGCTTCCTGGCAACACGGCCGCGGACCGGGCGTCAGTGCCTAGTCAGACGGTGACGACAGTCACAGGTCGTACACACAACGGCAAGGGTTTGGCTAGGAGACACAAGTCAAAGTGTCAGAATGCTTCAATATAGCATATGCAGAGAGAAATGACAACTGACAGGTCCAGGGCATAAATACCTGCCGCGGCGCACGGCGGGTGTCGCACGCGGCAGTCGAAGAGCTGTCCTAAAACCGGCCCAAAAACACTGTTTTGGCCGTAACTGTGCGCACACATGTCAGAATCCTACGCCGTCTGAACCTAGACGTGCAGAATCAAAAGACGCACGCAACGACTGGTCACATGCATGCATCCATCGACTGACAGCGAGTATACAATGCAAAAACATGCAAATGGGCCTCATGCCCAGTCCGCCGAATGGCGCCTGCAAGACGTAGAAGGCACAGCAAGGAGTCCCGGTGACATCTGGGGCTCTGGAACAGTGGTCGGTCAGCTCCAGACGGGTAGTCTGCCACCTGTCGTCACGCCGGTGTCACCAGGGCCACCTGCCTCAGGGATCTGCACGAGTATGGACACGGCCGAGTGGTCACAGTAAACTGTACAGGAACGGCACAAAGCACAACAGGTATATGGTGGAGGAGAGCGTGACGACACGATAGGCCTTCGGGGTGTCTCGATACTTCTCCAGCACGTACGACAGCGCCTGCGAGACGCAGTCGATGCGTTCCGGTAGCCCTGTGGGCTTGTCGGGAGCTAGGAGAGTTTTCTCGGTTGGTTGAGATCCGCGCACCCGGTGGACTATATCAGTGCGACGAGGAGATCCGATGGCTGTTGTGGGGCTTCCGATGTTCGGAAAGCCATGTGTGATGTCTGGACGTTGATTCTGAGATTTTCAGGCACTGTTCCTATTTTCTCGGTGGTCGAGACCCGGGTACTCGGAGAGCTGTTCCGGTACCTCGAGGAGACCACCGTTATTGTTATCGTGGTCTACGCAGTGTGTTCTCCCCGCTGACTCGTTTTGGCTTTGCGGGGGTGACGGGGCCTCGTGCGCCTAGCTGCCGGCGTCCCTATTTAAGCCCGCTAGGGGCTCATTTGTACTCTCTCCTTGTTCTTTGTATTCAGCGTTCCAGACTTAGCCAAATTCTTGCCGTCTTGCATCGCACTCACACACAGAGCTCATGTTCGTTTTTGCATAGGCCTGCATACCCTAAGAATTGTTTCCAATTTGGTATCAGAGCACAGGGGGGCGTGTGAGCAGCAGAAGCAACAACAGTGGGCGGAACACAAAGAGATCGCGCCACGTGGCGGCACGCCGGCAGCAGCGTGAAGGAGCGCAAAACGACTGCAAGTCAACGCCACAGGGGCGGTGAGCTGCAAAAGGGAGCAATAGCAACTGCGGCGGCAACAGCGAAAGCAGCTGCAATAGCGCATCAGCCGCTACAGCAGCAGCGTCAGCTGCAGCAGCATATAGCAGCAGTAGTAATAGCTACTACAAGAGCGGCGGCAGCAATAGCAGCGTGTAGCATCGACGATAGCAGCAGCAGCGCGTAGCAGCAGCAGCCGCGGCGGTAGCAGCAAGCAGGTGCTGCGCAGAGTAGTAGCAGCAGCATATAGCAGCAGCAGCAGCCGCGGCGGCAATAGCAAGCAGCAGCAGCAGCTGCTGCGTAGAGCAGCAGCAACAGCTGAAGCAGTAGTAGCAATAGAAGCAGCAGCAGCAGCAGCAGCAGCAGCAACCGCAGCAACTACACCTACCGCTGCAGCTGCTGCTGCCGATACGAGGAGGGCGTCGCAGCCCTCCTCTGAGGGGGGGGGCCTCTGAGGGGGCCTGTCGGCCCCGTTTGTACCCCCCCTCCCTTCGTCCCCTTCTTAGGTGGGCCCTCGGAGGGTCCTGCCGAGCCCCTTCGAGGGGCCCTTCGGAGGGGGCCCGTCGGCCTCGTGGGCCCCCTCGGCCCCGTTGGCCCCGTCGGCCGACCGACGGAGGGGCCGGGTCAGAGGGGCGCATAGGACCCCCCCCCCTCTCGCTCCTTCCTCCCCCCCACACCCACTCGCTCACTCGCTCGCTCAGCGAGCGAGCGAGCGAGCGTGCACGGGAGGGAGGGCCGGACAGCCGGAAACCCCCCCCTCCTTATTTTCTCCGTTTGCCCAACTTCTGGGCAATCGAGAACAGGAGGGGGCGAGTAACAAAAATCCAAAAACGGGTACGCCTGAAAGCCCAAAAAAAAAAGAGAGAAAAACGAGGGCTTAAGGCAAGCAGAGGGGACAAATAAAAAAAGGGGGGGGGGGGGGGGGGGG
>SZWC01000825.1:338429-350742 GCA_023375785.1 Penium margaritaceum
TTGTGTGTGTGTGTGTGTGTGTGTGTGTGTGTGCGCGTGTGAGTTGACTCATGCATGTTATGGCTTGCCATACATTGTTGTTCCATGCCTTCGTTCATTCGTCCTGGCGTGGACGGCTATGTCAGCCACGGGGAGTGTTGGTTTGTGTGGCTTCCACCCGTCACGACCGACACTGCTAGTTTACAGATATACCCACATTCGGGGTATATGGTGGAGGAGAGCGTGACGGCACGACAGGCCTTCGGGGTGTCTCGATACTTCTCCAGCACGTACGACAGTGCCTGCGAGACGCAGTCGATGCGTTCCGGTAGCCTTGTGGGCTTGTCGGGAGCTAGGAGAGTTTTCTCGGTGGGTTGAGACCCGCGCACCCCGTGGACTATACCGGTGCGATGAGGAAACCCGGTTGCTGTTGTGGGGCTTCTGATGTTTGGAAAGCCGTGTGTGATGTCTGGACGCTGATTGTGAGATTTTCAGGCACTCTTCCTATTTTCTCGGTGGTCGAGACCCGAGTACTCGGAGAGCTGTTATGGTGCCTCGAGGAGACCACCGTTATTGTTATCGTGGTCTACGCAGTGTGTTCTCCCCGCCGACCCGTTTGGGCTCAGCGGGGGTGACGGGGCCCGTTGCGGCTAGCTGCCGGCGTCCCTACTTAAGCCCGCTTGGGGCTCATTTGTACTCTCTCCTTGTTCTTTGTATTCAGCGTTCCAGACTTAGCCCAATTCTTGTCGTCTTGCATTGCACTCACACACAGAGATCATGTTCATTTTTTCCTGGGCATGCATGCCCTAAAAACTATTTCCAATTGAAGCACACAAGTCCAAGCAACCGGGGAAAAAATCATGTAGCTGCATGCTCCCAAGCAATAGCCTGTTAGAACTGAAACGAGTTCCAGGTGCAGAAACAGAAACGATGTGTAACTGAGCCATAAAAAAGGAAGTATAATCCCACCAAGTGGAGGAGGGCATAGACCATGTGGGAACAAGAGAGCAAGGAGGAGTCAAAAGAGGTTGACATCCATGGCGCGAGAGTGCGCATAGTTGCAGGTGATAGTCAAAGGCCACGAACGACAAAACGAGTCGAGTAACGGCTCAACGTAGTCATCCCTGTCGGGAGCGAGCAAGCGAGCAGCGAGCTCGCTTTCGCTTGCTCCATCCGGGCTCGTGGTTTGAAACAAGCCTAACATACTATATCCCAACCTAAAAAACTAGAAGAAATAAGCCTGGGTCGATGACCCAACTGTATCCATGCTAAGCAAGCACAAGAAGAATAGTATGTGTGCTTGAGAGATGACGACACACAAGCATGGAGTTGCTTGCTAGTTTCTTGGATGAAGCAGATGGCCCGGCGAGCTCATACGCCAACGCAAGGGTCTTTCACGGAGTGTAGTCTCTCCTCTTGTCAGTCACCTGCATAGGCGTGGTGGGTGTGCAGCGAGGCCAGAGGTCACCATGTCGTTACTGACACATAAACCAACACTCCTCCATGACCCACAGCCAAATCGCACATAGATTGGTACAAGCACACCAGCAACGTCATGAGTAGTGACACATGACTGTACACTGTTGCACGACACACCAACTCAGCCCGGCTCATCACGAACTCTCAACAGTCCAACGGCGTACACTGGTACCTTGAAGACGTTATTGCTCTGTGCCTTTGTGAGGAACTCAACTCGCTACCGTCTGGTGTCCACCCACACGATCTAGACATCTCCTATAGCCACACGCTCACGCACAAAATGGTGCTCAACATTGATATGCTTGGTTCGAGTGTGGTACATGCCGTTGTGCTCAGCAATCGCATTTATGCTTTAATTGTCACACCGTAGAGTGATGTAGCGAATGTGGGCGTGCAACTGTTGTAACAGACGACAAAGCAAAACACTCTCACACGTGCCTACGCCAAGAGCAACATACTCAGCCTCACTGGACGTGCGCTCAACACAACCTTGCTTGCCACTCTTCCACGAGATCACTGTCCCCCCAACAAGGAAGATGTACTCTGTGCGATTGCGAGCATCCACATCATGCGCCCAATCACTATTAGTGTACCCATCCACAACCACTGACGGTTGTGCTCGGTAACAGAGCCCAACTCATGCCGTAGAGAGTGCATATGTGACAACACGCAAAGCTGCCTCCATGTGGCGCAATGTAGGGCACTAAGAGAACTGGGCCAGAACGTCAATAGCAAAGGCAACATCTGCTCGCGTGGTAGTAGCCAGGTACATCAGGGACCCTATCACTTGCAGACAATTAGTGACATCCACCGGCTCCCCCAGCTTTGACACGTCAGGTGTCTTTAACAAGCACTCTCCGGCGGGTGTCATTGGTTTGGACGCAGTGAGCGCAGCTGTAAGGAGGGGGGCGAAGCTCTCCCCCAGGCTCTTGACATAAGCAGCCTGGTGAACGTGAATAATGCGAGGAGCACGGTCACACTCTATCTCCATGCCTAGAAAGGTACAGGCCGGACCCCAGTCCTTCATCTTGTATGCGGATTGCAGTAAGGACTTCATAGACGCAACCGCCTTTTGGCTCGGAGATGCGACCAGCAAGTCATCGACATACACAAGGATGGCAGCGAACAGTGCCGACACTTGGGTGACAAAGAGTGCACGGTCAACTGTGCACCGTCGGTACCCTCCTTTCTCCAGGGTGGAGGTAATGACCTGATTTCAAAACCTCAGAGACTGCTTCAAGCTGTAGAGGGCCTTGCATAGTCTCTAGACTCTGTCAGTGCCGTCCCTGAACCCTAGAGGCTGGACCATGTAAGTCTTCTCATCCAACCGTCCATGCAAGAAGGAATTGTTGACGTCCATCTGCTCAAGTTCCCAGTCATGGTGTGCAACGAGACTGAGAAGAGCTCGAGCAGTGGTGTAGGGTTTAACGGGAGCAAACTTCTTGTCGAAGTCATCCCCTCGGACTTGGGATAACCCCTTGGCAGTGGGACGTGCCTTGTATTTTTCAGGCCTGCCGTTGGGCTTGTACTTTCGCCAGAAAACCCAGCGGGCGTCAATGGCCTTGCGACCTAATAGCATATCGACAAGCTTGTATACGGCATGGCATTCTAGAGCTCTTACCTCATTTTGCATGGCAGCCTCCCACTGTTGTGAGCGAGGCGCTGCCCGTGCCTGTCGGACTTTGGTCTAATCAGGTGACAAGGGCGACGCTGCAATGGTCGTAAGACACTTTGCGACACTGCCAAGCACGGCGGCTTGAAGAGCTCGCTCATGCACCGTCAAGAGCATCGTATACCCAAGGACACAGCTGGGATGGACAGCTGCTGAGGCTTGTCCCAAGGCATCCATGCCGGTCGGCACGGCTCGCGACTGCTCAGGTTGAGAGAGCGACGGTGAGGAGTGGAATGTTGAGACACTAGAAGAGTGGATGGGTAGACCATGGAGGCATCCACCAAGGAAAAAGGTCGAGACGGGTGCAGGATCTGGAATAGCAGCAAGCACTGCCATGGCAGGAGCAAGCGGGATGAGGACAGTCAAAGGGAGCGGACTAGCAGGCGTCATAGAGGAGTACACATGAGACATGGGCTCAAAGGAAGCAGGAGAGGAGGATTGAACAGGGGAAGCTGGAGCGCTGGGCGACAAAGCCTGAGGAGGCACAGCGGGCCGTGAGGACACTGTGTCTGATGCTTGGGAATGCAACAAGGGAGAAGGATGTACAGAAGGGCCGACACCAGGGACTACAGGAGCTAGAGGGACAGTAGGACCAACCTCCCCCGCAACAGAGAGAGCGGTAACAGGGCCGCAAAGGGTGGAAGAAGACTTAGGTCACGAAGAAAGAGGGACTTGAAGAACAGAGCATCAAAAGTTTGGAGAACCCGCTGGCTCTCCGGATCCCAGAAGCGCCAGGCCTTCGACGGGGCAGAAACACCAAGAGAGGGACAAAGGCGTCCACTCGGGGAGAGCTTGCCCTCGTGAAAGTCCTCAAGGAGCCAGACAGACGCGATGCTACCCCAGACACGAACGAGACGGGGGTCAGCACGAGTTTCATACCAGCGCTCAAAAGGGTTGACTGTGCGAGGGAGGGGACCGTGGGGAGCACAGTTTCTGACCTTGGTCATATAAGACATCACCTCAAAGGCAATGAGAGGGGGGAGACCGGACTCAGACAAGAGGATGCAGACACCATCGGTGAGAGTCCGATTCCAGTATTAAGAGATCCTGTTATGTTGGGGTGTGAAAGGAGGGAACGTCTCCAGACACACGCCTCAAGACTCGAGGAGCCGGGCGGTGGGACTAGGGAACTCACCACCACAGTCGCTGCGAAAGGCACGTAGGGACCGTTGACACAACCATTCAGCCTGGAGAAGCCAAGAATCAAGAACCAAACACACATCGCACTTCTAACAAAGGGCAAGAATCCAACAAAAACAATAGAAGTCATCTGTTAAACACAGAACATACTGCCTAGTACCCCCAAGGAACTCATGGGGAAGGGGACCCATGAAGTTTACGTGGACAAGATCAAGGGGGTGGGACGACTGGAATTCAGAACAGGCAAAAGAAGAGCAATGCATCTTGCCCTGGACACTGTCAAGACAGCCAGAAGGGCAAGGCGGTGGAAATGCGGATGGGGACAAGCCAAGGGCGGGCTGGAGGCAAAGGATGCTGGTGATAACATCAATGTGAACATGGCCAAGGCAGCGATGCAAGAGCTGAACGTAGCCTGGGGAGAGAGAGGGAGAAACATGGGAAAGAGAGGAGCCAACACAAGAGGCAGAGGGGACAAGAAAGGGGACACGGTAAAGTTTATCACACTTGACAACCTGGAGGACAACACGACCAGAGGGAAGGAGACGAACAGTACCAAGACCCTAACTGGCTAAGAAATCCTTGCTAAGAAATCCATGCCCTGATCTTCTAGAGAGGTCACTGACAGTAGGCTCAGCTCCAAGGAGGGCACGTACAGAACATTGGGCAAGAGCAACATACCATTGGGACCAATGAAGCGGACAACACCCACACCCTGAACGGGGAGCAACTGGCTGGACCCGGTGCGCACAAAGCGAACGGGACCGGCAGGACCCAACAAGACAAAGGAGGCACGATCAGACGTCATGTCGTGGGTGGCCCCAGAGTCGAGGACCCTGAAGCCACCAGCGACACAAACACGGGAAAGGACACCACATGTGGCAACAATACCAACATGAGGGGAGGACGAGTCACAGGCCACAAGGCAGTGCGGAAGGACGAAGGACTGCCAATACTTGACCCATGGAAGAGACGTAGACCCGGACATAAGGGGTTCCCTACGGAGAATAGTGTCAATGTTATAGGAGAGACCTCTCGACAATGCAGTCAGAATCTCACCTCCCTGATTGCGAAGGTGGAGATGTTGCAGAAGGGACTGCTCCAGCTGGCGTTTGCGGTCAACGGACGGCGTAGATGCCGGAGTAGGGGACTGTGAGGGAGGAGGGAGCCACAAAGGAGCAAAGTAGGCGGGAGAGGGCGGCCCTGAGAAGCAAGGGCTGTAGCCGTGGAGGAGGACGTGGGAGTAGAGATGGAGGTGGCGCTGGAGGAAGAGGAAGAGGAGGAAGAGGAGGAGGAGGAGGAGGAGGAGGAGGAGACTGTGGTGACAGCGGCAACCCCTGCAATGACGGGGCGATGGAGACGTTTGTTCTGTAGACCACCAGGCGGCAAGGCGCTGAGTGGTAAAGTCCCAGAGTGCACCAACTCCAGGTAGGGACCTCGGAGGCCCAGGTTGGGATGCGAGGCGATGCATCTCATCTGGTTTGACATCGCGAAGGAGATCAAACAGCTCAAGAATCAACCCGTTGACCATTGTCACTACTGCTAAAAGCTGACCTGGTGCAGCACCACCAAGCTCACGAAGCAATTCAAGCCCGCGCGCCCAGTACGCATCAGCGGATTCTTCCACATAAATAAAGACCATGTTTAATTGCACAGTGAGTGTGCTTTTGGTAGCCTGGGCGGTGATGGTAGTGCGGCGGCGCAGCATGGTGTACGCACTTACAGAGTCAGTTAACTGCTGAGGAGCAGGACTTACCATTGTATGTGCCAGCATCATCAACAAGCGCTTCTGGCGCAACAGCAATGAGGGTACCTGTGCGGACGGACTCATCAGCGACATGTGTGAAAGGCGCAACTGTGGGGAAATTGTATTCCTGCGGGCGTTCTCCCTGAGCCCAGGCGCTGAAGCGAGTCTCCCATGAGGAGAAGGCTAGTCCAACAGCCAAGACAGAAGGTTGGGAGAAAAAGTCACGCTGACGCGTTGGAGCGGGGGAAGCGGCAGCGAGAGAGCTGTTGGAAGGTGAGACCTCAGCGGTGCTTTGAGCAGACTAGGTAGAGGAGGCACCAGCAGGAAAGCTAGCAAGGGAGACGGATGCAGAAGGGAGGCACTTAGGCATAATGGTAGTGACTTCATCGGCAAAGGCGACGCAATTGCAATTTGCGAATTTGAGGCAATCTTCTTCCTCGTGCTGAGCCTCACGAGCAAGGTTCAACTGACGATGCACATCAGCAATGATTGACTCGTCGTCACCAGGGATGGTGATGAATGTGGGACTCTGGCGGACAATGTTTGGCGGAGTTTCCCCCGCCCTAGTGGGCATGGAAAAAATGGTAGTGTCTTCTGCATGTAGAGTAAGTGCAACAGGAAAACCCACCCCTAGTCAGACACAACAAGACACTGCAGAGAGAGCAAAGACACGAGGGAAGCAGCGCAGGGGCAAGCGGAGAAGCAACTCTCAAGGCTGCTAGCGGAGATGCACGGCACAGGAAGGAGAGGAGTGAAAGTACAATGGCAGCAGAGGCTGTAGCCAAGATGGACACTGTAGCAGCAACAGGAATGACAAGGGCGAGGATGCGCGTGAAAAAAACAACACCTAGTGTAGTGAGGACAGCTACAACGGAGACAAGGGTACTGACAATGCTGGAGACGGCCGATGGGGAAGATGCTACAGATGTCATGGCTACAGCCGTCGAGGTGCGGATTGAAGCCGTGGCAGTGGCTGTGGCAGATGCTGCTAATTCTGTAGCTGATGCTACGACTGTCGCGACTACTACGACTTGCGTATCTATGTTTGCAGCTGCTACAACAATGGGACCAACGACCACCGCCACCTCACTGTAGGCTTTAGTGGCCCTTTAGGTGGATGTAGCGGCTGGAGCATGGGCGGCCCTTACGGCTGCTGCAAACGTAGCAGTGGTCGCAGCTGCGGCGTCTGTCACTACGATTGCTGCGTGTGTGAACATGTCTGAGAGGACAGTAGCGTCCTCCAGAAACACCGCATACAAGTGAGAGAGTGAGACGGTCTCAGCAACGGTGCCACGTGGTGGAGGGTTCACGTCAGGGGAAGTCGGGGGGGAGACACTTATTGAAGAGTGACGCATCGTTCCTTTGGATTGAGACGGTGGAGATCTGGTGGCGGTGGGACTCCCCCCACCACGAACTGAGCAAGAGCGCGAGCGCAAGTGGTGGCATGCTGCATGTCCCTCATAGTGGTGGCCAAGTTGCAGTGCACCGGAAGCTTCGAGGGACGCCAGCGTGTCGGGCGGCGCCACAAATTCACGATATCCTCTCTATGATGGCGGTCGGCGGCCGGGTGGATGTCTGCACACGGAGATGGGGTTCGGCTGGGCGGTGTCGGCGTCACCAAGGCTGTTACGGTGACTGCTATAGAGGAAAGTCAGGCCGGAAATGTTGTGTCAGCTGCGGGAGGGCTGGCACAATGATGTTGCTACGGGGTAAGGGTGCAAGGAGGTTGTATGCACCACTACAGTTGTGGTGCCCCTCCAATGTAGCCGCAAGAGGTTCTAGCTGCCATTGAGACCAAGTGGCGGTGTCGGTAGTCACCCGTATGCTGGGGTATGAGGGCGGTGTTGCGGTAAGAGCCGCAATGGTGCCCGCGAGTGGCACTCCGTTTGCGAGTTGCGCACGCGCGTGTCAAGAGGATGCGTGGTGGGCGGTTGCAGGCCGGATAGACGCAGTGCTTGATCTTGTTGTGTCGCCCGTGCAGATGTGCAGCGGTGGCGAGCACAATGGCGACAGCTGCGGATCCAAAATGGTCTGCGGGACAGGTAGGATGGGAGCTCTCGTGAGTCCCTTGTGATTGTGCTCTGATGCCAGTAGGAGGGCATAGACCACGTGGAAACAAGAGAGCAAGGAGGAGGTCAAAAGAGGTTGACATCCATAGTGTGAGAGTGCGCGCAGTTGCATGTGAGAGTCAAAGGCCACGAATGACAAAACGAGTCGAGTAACGGCTCAACGTAGTCATCCCCGTCAGGAGCAAGCAAGAAAGCAGCGAGCTTGCTTTTGCTTGCTCCATCCGGGCTCGTGGTTCAAACCACCACTTGCTCATGGGATTATCCTGAGGATATCCCAACCTAAAGAAACTAGCAGAAACTAGCCTGGGTCGATGACCCAACTGTATCCATGCTGAGCAAGCACATGAAGAATAGTATGCATGCTTGAGAGGTCACAAGACGCAAGCATGGAGCTACTTCCTAGTTCCTTGGATGAAGGAGATGGCCCGGCGAGAGCATATGCCGACACAAGGGTCTAGCACTGAGTGTAGTCTCTCCTCTAGTCAGTCACCTGCACAGGTGTGGTGGGTGTGCAGCAAGGCCAGAGGTCACCATGTTGGTACTGACACATAAACCAATACCAAGAAAACAGTAATGGAAGCTGGTTATCAAGAAAACTCAAATGAGCATGTGAGGACGTGCCAACCAAGGGCAATGCTGTAGTCGTTTGGACGTCACGGCTTCCCAATGAGTAAGTGGCCAAAAATTCACAGGTCACCATGTCTGACATACCAACACTCCATGGTCCGCATACGCATGTCACCACAAGCGAGCAACAGTCATAGGATGACAACAAGGACTGCAAACGACACAGAGCATAAGACAGAGCCACACAAGAGTGGTTGAGGAAGAGAGGAAGCAACAAGAAGCAGAAGTTGTTGTGATGTGAGCTGGCTCCGTTTGCTTGTACAACTTACTTGACCACTCGGCTGTGTCCATGCTGGCGCACGTCCGTAATGTGGACCAGCTGGCTTCGGAGAAACATATGGTGGTGGCCCCAGTCAACAGCAGCTAGCAGACAACGTCCAAGGCATCCCCGGTGCTTGCTGGTATGCTCTGCAAATGTTCTATAGCCGCTAGAGTTTTCTTGGTGGACTAGCTTTTGAGCCTGATTTGCAGGTTTTTGCATTGTATGTCCAATGATTGATGTCTAACTTGTGCTTGTGACTAATCATGGCGTTCATCTCAAGATTTTGCATCTCTAGGTTCAAACGACATTGTGTTTGGATGCTTGTGCACAGAGTTGCAGCCAAAAAAGTGGTTTAAGGCCGTTTTTCAAACAAATTCACGCTGTCGCATGCATGACTTGCTGTTTGTTGCAGCGGGCATTTATGCTTTGTGCTCATCAGTTGTCATTCCTCTCTGCATTCAAAGCTATTGAAGCTTATGAGACTTTGCGCGTCTCCCTATCCCATCCCTTGCTATTTCTCGTGCCTTCTTGCTTGCTAGTATGTAAGGTGACTGGACAGTGTCGCCACGTTAGCGGCAGCGAGGCTAGGAAGCTTCCTTGTACCTTCTCATGTTACCAGACTAGCTCAACTCTTGTGACTCAGGTACACATCAAAGATGCAGCATAGGTAACGGTGGTGAGAGTCACAGCTGCAGCTGGAGTCCTTGAACTCGTCGCAGCAGACAACGGCAGCACAGACACCACCAAGACGTTTGTAGCAGAGACATCACCATGTGACGGCCTTGTGTGGATGGCGGCACTAGCAGTGATAGTGTGTCACTCTCACAACCACAACAAGAATAACACCTGTGTGGTGCAGAAGCAATAGAGGAGTGGCAGCAGCCCGCACCAACAACAAGCATCAAAATCAGAAGTGAGAAACAACTACTTGATGTTGATCTGATGCAATGAGCAACAGTACTAGTGAACGGAAATGGTAGGTAGCAGTCGCAGCTATGGCAGTGGCATGGGGTAGAGATGATACATAAAATGGTAGCCAATAGTAGTAGCGGCGTCGATAGTAAGGCTTAGCAGTAGTAGCGGGCTACTGAAGCATCAAAGCAATAGCAACAGCAACAACGGCAGCAACATCATTGAAACTACTATGGAGGATGTAGCAGCATAACAACACCAATAGCAGTATCAGGAGCAATAGCATGGAGGATATCACAATAGTGGTGCCATGACAACAAAACCTATGGATACTGCTTTGTGCAGCACACTATTTGTGCCACAACTGCTATACATTAATGTTGCTGCACAATGTCACTTGGTAATCGTACAACAATGCTCCGTCGATGCGTGAACACAAGGAGAGGGTGACGAGGTGTCCCTCTTTCCCCCGCCATGTGAGGTCCTTGTGAGCAAAAACCATCATTTTGAAAGTGTGATTTATGCGAGCATTTTTTACGCCACCTCCATCTTCTTCAGGCTATTCACATCACCATGAGTAGTGGTGACATTCATAATTTTTGCGTCAAAACGTCGTTTTTGCCAAGAACTCAACTCGTCGAGAAACATTGTTGGCCTTTGTTTTTACCACTTCAATGTTTAGACCCACACTCATCAGCCATGGCGCCGGTCCGTGATAAAGGCAAGGGAATATCATAGCCCTTCTCTTCCTCCTACTCAGACGTCATGAGCCCACGGGCATAGTCACTCACGATTGATGAGTTTCTTCAGGTGCATGATGTGATGCCCTGCCAGCAATAGATTAGATTGACATGCTCCAGGAGATTGCAGAATTACATGACGGTGTTTAGGGGCCTCACAGAAGACACTAGAAGTATCAATTGC
This sequence comes from Penium margaritaceum, assembly GCA_023375785.1. NCBI lineage: Eukaryota > Viridiplantae > Streptophyta > Zygnematophyceae > Desmidiales > Peniaceae > Penium > Penium margaritaceum. Next base: position 349,238 of record SZWC01000825.1, read on the forward strand.
ACCATCTTTTTGGGAGTCTATGCTCTACTCAGCACCACGTCCTCAACACCCCTCATCACAAGAGATAGAGGATGATACACTTGATGACAAGAATCACGTCCTTGAGGAGTGCAGCCTCCCATCCCACCAACATTCTTATCGTCAAGATCAGCCACGTTGTTCAGTAGTGAGAAATTTAACTTGAAGTTTCTCTCATTGCTCATCTCCCTGCATCCCGTCCATGATCTCCCAAGCCTGGGGTCCCCCTTTTCACAGAGTGGCAACCGAAGGATTTTTTGACACCTCCACCTTGTTATGATAATGATGAGGGCTTCTACTGATGGGAGATCCTATTTCGGATAGAGATAGTCTTTGAGCGTGTGTGGCCCTATTACCATAGCTAGTTCTTGGCCTGTGGCACTTAACGGGTCAAGACAACAATGAGAGTGATGCATGATCATCTGTACACCATCCTGCAAAAGACCGTGATTCACTTCCGCCCCTTCTTGGGTGAGGCCGGGACTGGGATCAGAGAAAATCTGCGTGAAGGCTCGGAGCTTGCCCTAATGCTACTTTCTATGGAGAGACACGCCACAAGGATGGCTCCGTTCTGTGAGTTCCACTCCCTCCGTTGGGGTCCCATAGAGATCACAACTGACTATTGGAGGCGTGTCATGTGCCTTTAGACGTGCCTTCAAACAAGTGGCACCACACCGCTATGGGCAATTGACACCATCATGATGGGGGTGCACGTGGACAACCTGAAGCTCTTCATGGGCTTTGAGAGCGTGGCCCTCTCTAAGTTATTCGAGTAGGTGTAATTCCTTTCTTAGGCTCATCGCTACTTTTCCCAAGAAACATCAACCCATGAGGCTCCTGTCATCCATAGGTAGAGTCGACTTGTAGCAGCAGTGACCGCAACTCCTCCAATGCCTACATCCCATTTTTCTTGTCCACGTATGCCGCTTCCTCCTCCTCACCCTCTACCCTAAGTGGTCAAAACAAGGATGGTGCAACGGCACTGCAAGACAAGAAGGAAAAGAAAGATATACCAATGGGTAGTAGCAGTAGCAACAACAACAGCTAGCAAGGAGGAGACGTGGACGCCCTGTCCAATGCTACAACTTCGGGGGTGCTCAGTTCTACACAAAGTGTTGGTAGCCCCTCAACTAGGCCAGGATCATGCACAACCTCTAGGGGTGCATACACTACGAATTTCCTTGAGAAACACATGGACGGGTAGGGTCGCCTTTACGACACCAAAAGACACTGTCGCTTCTCCATGCAGCAGTAGTGATTAAGACTACCAGAATCACACGATTAGAGAGGTTTCCATTTGTTGTCTTTGTGCACTCAGGGAGGTTCAAGTGTGTCTTCACAGTCGGTTTTGCTACATGATATCCCGTTGTGTGTGTATGTGTGTGTGTGTGTGTGTGTGTGTGTGTGTGTGTGTGTGTGTGTGTGTGTGTGTGTGTGTGTGTGTGTGTGTGTGTGTGTGTGTGTGTGTGTGTGTGTGTGTGTGTGTG
>SZWC01000826.1:24817-38343 GCA_023375785.1 Penium margaritaceum
CAGACTACAGACCCAGCACAGGTGTCGACAGCTGCTCGGGCCATGCGAGGACTTCTCTACGCTATGCCACGCGAGACTGTCGTCGACTTCCGCCCCTTCCTTGGCGAGGCTGGCACAGGCACCGGAGCTGATCCTCGTGGAGGCTGGGATCTGGCGCTGTCCCTACTGGCCGCAGAGACGCACGCCACGCGTGCGTCCCACATCCGCGCTTTCCATTCGCTTCGTCAGGGACCAGCGGAGCCTGCGGCGGATTACTGGCGACGCGCCATGCGTATTTACACGCGCCTGGGTACCTCAGGGGGCACACAGCTGTGGGCACTCCAGGCGATCATGCTCGGAGTTCGCCTGGAGTACACCGACATCTTCGACCGGTACAGCGACGCCGTTCTCGAGCCCTTCTCGGCCTCCATGCAGCTGCTTCCTTGGGTACATCAGCTTTTCCTCCAGGTGACCTCGACCCGCGAGGCTGCAATAGCACATCAGGAGACGTCCCTCGCTGCAGCAGTCCTCGCCTCATCACCATCTTCCATCCTGCAGTCAACCTCATCCACCTCCATCACGACCTCATCTTCCTCTTCCTCCTCGACCCGGTCTACACCCACGCAGACGCAGGGCGTCGCAGCAGCCGCCCAGGGGAAGAAGAAGAACAGGAAGCATGGATCGGGCCAGCAGCAGTCGTCATCCAGTGGTAGCAGTGGGCGTTCCGTCCACTGCTACAACTGTGAAGGTGCCCATCGCTACACCGAGTGCCAGCAGCCGCTTGACTGGGGGCGCATCACCCGTGGCCTTCAGGCGGCCCATGCTACTCGTACCGCGCCCGGCACGTCGCCCGCACATTCCTCGGGACGCGCGGCGACTACGACTACAGCTGTTCCTGCGTCCTCGCTAGCGAGCAGCAGTGATCCAGACCCACGTGACCGCACCATCGCCGAGCTACGTCATCTTCTGGCGCTTTGCTTGCAGGGAGGTGTGAGTGTGTTGTCATCGTCGAGTGCGTCACAGACTACTTGTTCGTCCGCCTTCGTGAATCGTGATGATACGTGTGGGGGAGCACAGTCCGCATGTGATGAGGATGGGCCTGACTGCACAGACTGGATCTATGATGCTCAACTTCGTTATTTACGTCGTTCTGTCCCACTGACGGCTCAGCGTCCCTCTGATGCCGCGTGTTCCATTGCTCGTTGTACAGTGACGTCCACCGGTCGTGACCCCAGTGGCACTTGGATCATCGATTCCGGTGCCACTCACCACATGACGTGTCGTCGCAGTGACTTTGTGGTTCTTGGTCCCATCACGACTGTTCGTTCTGTTTGCACAGGCTCTGGTCAGTCCTTACCAGTCCACAGTGTGGGGGTTGTGTGCTTCGATGGTCCGTCTGGCCCCTTGTATCTTTCTGACGTGCTATTTGTACCTGATCTTGAGCTCAGCCTGCTGTCTGTGCGTGCCTGCACTCTGATGGGTCTCTCTGTTGAGCACACTGCTGATTCGGCGACTGTGACTGCTTCCCACACCCGTAGCATTGTTCTGCGTGCTTCAGTCGTTGATGACCTGTACCGCATTGCTCGGCCGTCCTCCCCTCGCTCCCCTACGTCCTCTGGTCGCGTTTTTGTCACTGGTGTTCTATCCCCAGACCACCAGAGGTTGCTTCACCGACGTCTGTGTCACGTGGGCTCCGACACTGTGTCGAAGCTCATCCGGACACAGCTCGCTCTTGGTCTTGACGTGGCTTCTTTCGAGAAGCCACCCAAGACCGACTGACTTTTTTGCGCTCAGGGTAAGTTGCACAGGTGCACTTACCCTGATTCGCGTTGACGAGCACTGCGACCCCTTGAGTTGGTCCACTCGGACCTACTTGGTCCTCTCCCGGTTGAGTCCGTGTCAGAGAGGGGCCGATATGTTCTGACACTGACTGATGACTTCACCTGGATGCGGTGGGTCTACAGTCTGCGTCAGAAGAGCGACGCCGCCCTTGCGGTTCGGCTCTGGCTCGTTATGGCTGAGCGTCAGTCTCGCCACACGCTACACACCTTTCGATCGGATCGCAGTGGCGAGTTCCTCGGTGAGATGGACGCCTTCTTTGCTGAGCACGGCATTTTTCACCAGGTCTCCGCTCCTGCCACCCCACAGCAGATAGGTGTCTCTGAGCGCTGGAACCGCACCATGGAGGATGCGGTCTGCGCCATGTGGTCTGAGTGCGTTCTCCCGGAGTCCTTCGCCTTCGAGGGTTTCTCCTACATGACCTGGGTCTGGAACCGCCTCCCGCATGGTCCACTTCCGGACCATATTACACCGTACGAGCTTTGGTTTGGCCACCGTGCTGATCTTCGCCTCGCTCGCGTCTGGGGTTCCCTGGCCTCCGTGTGGTACACCGAGGATCAGCAGGCGTCCAAGGTCTCCCCTCGGGGTCGCTTGTGTGCCTTCATCGGCATCTCCCCGCGGTCGAAGGCCTGGCGCTTCTGGGACCCCACTCGCCGTCGTGTCATCGAGTCTCGTGACGCGCTGTTTTTTGAGTCACTCACTTACCGTGATCTGACTTCCATCACAGCCCTCTCTCCCGCCCACGTCCCTCCCTGTGAGGGTTCTTGGCGGATGGGGGAGATTTCTCCGCCGTCGACCACTGGTCGCCAGGCTGATGGGTCCGCTCGAGCCCCCTCACGGTCTCCAGCACTTGACGACCCAGCTATTATTGCCGTTGGCCCAGAGATATCGCCTGACCCAGTACAGCCCACGCCTGTCCTTGCTAGCACCCCTGCTCAGACATCTGACCCAGTCCAGACCACGCCTGTCCCTGCTAGCACCCCTGCTCAGGCGTCTGACCTAGTCCAGACCACGCCTGTCCCTGCTTCAACTGACACTCTTTCAGTGTCCGGGCCGGCCTTACCCGCTGACAGCTTTGGGTCCCCCACACACGTGTCTCCTCGCACGGCATCCCCGGCTGCCTCGTCTCAGTCCTCACCTGCTGCGGTTGTCCCTGACCCTGTGGACGTGCCCGTCTCTGTGCCTATTGCGCGTCCCTCGACCTCCGGTTACTCTCGTGAGCCCGGTGGTCGCCTTCGACCACATGATTCTGGAGCTCAGCGGGTGTCGGGTCCCGGACCCAGGCGCCCCACTCGCAGCATCGCGAGCGGTGATCCAGGCACAAAGGCCCTAGGCCTGAGTGCCTTCACTGAGCTTTCAGAGGTACACCCAGCGTGCCCCATCGGGCACGATCTGGTCACTCGCGAGTTCCATATCGCCTGTGACGCAGCAGCTGACCTCGTGGCTGTCAGGCCTGACACTGTGGCGTCTGCACTTGCCACGCAGAGTTCCCCCTCTGTGGCCCCTGATCCGAGCACATTGAGGGAGGCTCTCTCATCGCAGGATTCTGATGCCTGGCGAGCTTCTTGCGAGGATGAGCTTCGCGCTATCCGAGAGCACAGAGTCTATGAGCTGGTCGAGCTTCCCCCCGGGAGGAAGGCGATTCAGGTCAAGTAGGTCTTTCGCAAGAAAGTGAAGCCTGATGGCTCACTGGAACGCTACAAGGCCCGCTTGGTCGTCAAGGGGTTCTCTCAGATTGAGGGAGTTGACTACATTGACACCTTTGCCCCTGTCGGCCGCATGACCTCAGCTCGAGCTCTATTCGGTGTAGTGGCTCAGCATGACTGGGAACTACACCAGATGGATGTGAACAATGCGTTCCTCCATGGCTCTCTGGATGAGGAGATCTACGTGGCTCAGCCACCAGGCTTTGAGGACGGTGACAAGGTCTGGCGCTTGCGCAAGTCCTTGTACGGCCTCAAGCAGTCTCCACGGTGTTGGAACCGGGAGATCACAGGCACCTTGACTCGTGCAGGATACGTACAGAGCGAGGCTGACCCCTCGCTGTTCNAGCGTCTCACCGCCATCCTGGTCTATGTTGATGACCTTCTGATTGCGTCTCCGTCCCTGGAGGCCGTGAAGGAGGCCAAGGCTGTCCTGCAGACCGCCTACAGGATGAAGGACCTCGGTCCTGCATCGGTGTTTATCGGTATGGAGATTGTACGTGATCGCAGACATCGGACACTGCTGCTGCATCAGGCCCGATATGCACGAGTCGTGGGGGAGCGCTTTAGCGATCTTCTTGGTGCAGTGCCCACTGCTTCCACACCCATCACACCTGATGGGCAGGATGCCCTGAAGGTGGATGACCCTACACAGCTGGGGGAGACAGTGAACGTGACCTTGTACCTCCGTCTCATCGGATCACTGATGTACCTGGCCACTACCACGCGTCCCGACATCGCGTTCGCCGTCAACCTCCTCGCTCAGTTCTCGCAGGCTCCACGTGCGAGAGCTCTTCACGCGGCTGTGCGAGTGGTACGGTACGTGATCTCCACGCCGTATCTCGGACTCTGCTTTCGTCGGCAGTGTTCGGTGGTCATTGACGGCTACACTGACAACGATTGGGCTTGGAGCCCTGACGGGCGCAGTCGCACGGGCTATGTGTTTTTGCTCGGTGGTACCTTTTTGTCTTGGCGAAGCGGGAAGCAGGGCTGCATCGCACGTAGCTCGTCGGAGGCAGAGTATGTGGCTTTGGGGGCAGGGGCTGCTGAGGCAGTATGGCTGCAGCGCTTGTTTCTTGAGCTTGGACAGTCAGTACCCGCCATTGTGCTGCGTTGCGACAACCAGAGTGCTCTCGCCATTGCGGAGAACTCTGGTGTTTTTCATGCTCGCACAAAGCACATGGCGGTTGAGCATCACTTCGTTCGTGATCTAGTGGAGCGACGCGTGATCTCCATCATGTGGGTTGGCACTGACTTGCAGCGAGCTGATTTTTTGACGAAGGCAATTGCACGCAGAAAGTTCCTGGTGGCAATTCGTTCTGTTGGGCTTCGCCCCGTGCGTGACAGTGGTTGAGTGTGGGATGTACGTTACCGTCTCATCTGTCTGTGTCACTCACTATGTGGTTGTACCAGTGCTGCACGCGTATGGACATGCGTACCATCGAGTCATGGGGGAGTGTTGTGCTTCGTGCCGTTCCTGTACAGTTTACTGTGACCACTCGGCCGTGTCCATACTCGTGCAGATCCCTGAGGCAGGCGGACCTGGTGACACCGGCGCGACGACAGGCGGCGGGCTACCCGTCTGGAGCTGACCGACCACTGTTCCAGAGCCCCAGATGTCACCGGGACTCCTTGCTGTGCCTTCTACGTCTTGCAGGCGCCTTTTTGGCGGACTGGGCATGAGGCCCATTTGCATGTTTTTGCATTATATACTCGCTGTCAGTCGATGGATGCATGCATGTGACCAGTCGTTGCGTGCGTCTTTTGATTCTGCACGTCTAGGTTCAGACGGCGTAGGATTCTGACATGTGTGCGCAGAGTTACGGCCAAAACAGTGGTTTTGGGCCGGTTTTAGGACAGNCTACCCGTCTGGAGCTGACCGACCACTGTTCCAGAGCCCCAGATGTCACCGGGACTCCTTGCTGTGCCTTCTACGTCTTGCAGGCGCCTTTTCGGCGGACTGGGCATGAGGCCCATTTGCATGTTTTTGCATTATATACTCGCTGTCAGTCGATGGATGCATGCATGTGACCAGTCGTTGCGTGCGTCTTTTGATTCTGCACGTCTAGGTTCAGACGGCGTAGGATTTTGACATGTGTGCGCAGAGTTACGACCAAAACAGTGGTTTTGGGCCGGTTTAGGACAGTTCTTGGACTGCCGCGTGCGACACCCGCCGTGCGCCGCGGCAGGTATTTATGCCCTGGACCTGTCAGTTGTCATTTCTCTCTGCATTTACTAAGCTATTGAAGCTTATGAGACTTTGCGCGTCTCCCTAGCCTGATCCTTGCTGTTTCTTGCACTTGCCTGCTTGCTAGTGCGTCAGCTGACTGGACAGTGTCGCCACGTCAGCAGCAGCAAGGCTAGGAAGCTTCCTAGCAGTTTCTCAGTGGGTTTGTTTTGCAAACCCACTGCTCTACGCCGTGAAATGCCGCAATGATGTTGATGTCAGCGTCGACGACGGTCGAAGAATAATCGTTTGACGAACGCCGCCGACAAGCGTCATTGGTCGTTTCATTGTCCACCGGTGACCACCACGAATGGACGCTCAATGTGCCCCTGCCACGCTCATGACGCTTTGCTTCGTACTCTTGCTGACTGCGTGAAAGGACTTGAGTTGAACGTATAAACCCAGCGGTTTCACCGAAGACTTACAGGTTGTTCGCGTAAATCGCGCAATAGGGTTCCACTTCCGGACGTTGGACATGGACCGGATGAACGTACAACGCCCACTACCTCCGATGCTACGTTGGGGTAACATCGAAGACGCTCGACATGGTCCATGGGGTGTGGTCATTCCCGTTCCACCGAAACCAACATGTGACGAGGCTGAGGCTGCATGGCGCCACCTTAAGGCTCGGTGGGACGCCATGTATGACCATACGCCGCCGAGTCCTCACACCATGTATTGGATTTTGGGTATGCGCGCTCCAACTAGCCGCCCAGTGTACGCGAGAAGTGACTGGCAGCCGTGGGTGCAGATGCATCCCATGACGTTGTCGCGTATGTGACCCTACGGTTCTTTCGTCATTAATCGTCGATTTTTTTCTATGGGATGCCCAGGACATACGCTTCTTATTGCACACGGTTTAATAACAGGTACTCCAAAGGAATGAACACTGTAGACTTCTCATTACTACTTATTACAGTGAGGTTGTGCCACTTTAGTGTGTAAATCCACAGCATGAACTTTTCCCAATCCCATTGTTTTTTTGTTATTAATCATGTACTTTTTACAATGGCATGTCCATCACCGTCTCCAGCATAATCGGCGTCCATTCCATTGACACACTATCCTCACATTGGTACAAGTTGTTGCTGTTGTTCAGCTTCTAATGTTGTCATATTATGGATACACGCTTCATATTGCACACGATTTACTAACAGAAAGTCCATATGAAGGAACACTCAACACCACCCAATACTACAACTTACAGGGATGTTGATACCCTTCATTGTCTCAATCCAAGATTCCACATCCACAGCACTCAGTGTGCACAGCCACTGATGAAAGGACCTGGAAGTCCACTGACCAACCATCGCTGGACCGAAGGAGGCAAAGAATGGATCCAGGCCATGATCTCACATGCCGGACACAACATTCCAGTAACACTGCAACCATCATGGTAGCAGTCCATAAACTCTAACTCTTCTTCAGTGTCGGTTGAAGTAGAGTCTGCGCCCTCGTCGTCCCAATCCTTTACGTCGTAAAAGACATCATCTTGCTCGTCCTGACACGCTCCATCCTTATAATGACACATATACATCTTCACAATGTGCACTGGCCTTCGTCTCCACTCCTTCCACGTCATGACAATGTATGTCACTCCCGCACCAGCCAGGAATGAAGTTACACATTCCATGGTTTGTGTGTGGATGTTAAACGTTGTTGACTTGAGTGAAGATGTGAAAAAGAGAATGAACCACTCGACTCTCTGTCACATTTATACCTCACTTTGGCAACACTTTTATGGGTAATTGTTCTAAGTGTATCTGGTTATGTGGGTACTTGTTAATAATGTATCCGTTTCATTCACAAAAGCCTGGGTTTAAGAAGTGGACAGAAGAGAAGATGCATGATTTTGTACAAAACATGTCAAAATTTCATTCAACTCCATGGCGTTGTCCAAACTACTTCACCCAACGCACACCTACTGTACTACAACCACACTGAAGCTACCCCTGCCACAATCCGCCTCCACACAAAGCTGGACCTCCAGCAACCATGGAGCCCCATTGCTGGAGGCAAACCACCTAACAGCTGCTCCTATGGGTCATTCCAGGAGACACATTTTTTCCTTCACCATGACCTGCACCAGACACATAACAACAATACACCATGAATGAGCACATTTGCATAACTGACAAATGACAACAAACTGTGTTTGCAGGACACACGTAACAAACGTCCTTACATGTAAGAAGACATCGGGCTCGTCATCCCACTCCTCTGCGCACTCCTCCCACCCGTCCATGATGCATGCCTGTTGCTGTTCACGAACTGTCCTTGCCTCCCACTCCCTCTGCTGCTGCGGGTCTGTGAATTCGTCGCCGTCCTCGGCCTCCTCCTCATCTGAGTCACTGAGGATGTGCCGTTCTGGGTCGTAAATCTCCTCCTGCGTAGAGTCGTAGCCTGCTGCATCGGGGTCATACTCAGCGTCGTCTGTTGGTCCACCCGCTGCTCCTGTTGCCCTTGCAGTTGCTGCCACCACTGCAGAGGCAGCAGCAGCAACTCTGTTAGCTGCTTCTGAGGTGCTCCTGCGCCCCGCCTGCCCCGCCCATCCCCACCCTGCGCCAATGCCAAGCACGGTCGTCCCTGGACTGGTTGCTGCTCCAATCGTGCTTCTGCGGCCCGCCTGCCCCCCCCCCATCCCGATCCTGCGTCAATGCCCAACAGGCTCGTCCCTGGACTGTCGTCGGAAAGTAAGACCACATTATCTGCTGCACTACGTCCACCACGTGAACCCCCTGTGGTGCTTCGGGGGGTACCAGTGGCAGCTGCGGCGACTGCTGCTGCTGCTGTTGCAGCTTCATTCTCCGGCTGGGTCTCTGCTGGGGGCCACCTGCCTGCCAATGCCTCTGCCCTCATGGCAGCTTCAGCGCGCTGGAGTCGGCGAGTCAGAGCATTGGCTGCAGCCTCAACCGCAGGAGCCACAGCAGGCTCGTTTGTACACTTTTTTTTCCGTGTGTCCCTTTTGGCCACAGCGCGGGCAGATGTAGTTCTTGCGCCGTTTGTCCTCTCGGTCCCACCGTGCACTCTTCAGCCGTCCGGCACCACGCTTCGGTCCTGGCTGCTGCCACAGCACACCCTCCTCGACTTTGAGCGAAGCTGGGTTAACGCCTGGCATGGGGAAGTTGTACGTGCGCCTGTAGGCCATACGCGTGAGTCCCACGTCGCACAGTGCCTCGGCCTGCTCCCCACGGCCGATGACGAATGCGCACGCATGTGCACATGGCTGGCCCCACTCCTTCCAGGCACCGCAGGTGCACGTGCGGTCCTGCACGTTCACCTTGCGGGTCCTGTTGCTCGGACCCGTGACACTGCAACTCTGCGGCCCTTCCTCCGTCACGTCGTACGTGTGCGCAAGGACGCTGCTGTTGAGAAGGCGCTTTGCTGCTGTTGGCGCCAGTTGCCCTTCGCACGACTTGCTCAACTTGCGCCTCTCTGCAAGCAAACACTACACCCATGTGTACAGAGACACAAAGCAGTAGAACGGGAAAAGTTTCCTGCACTCAACAATGCGGGCGTTCAAAGACTCCGCAGCGTTCGAGGTGGTGTGTCCACCACGGCCGACAGGACAGTACAGCCTGGCCCACTGCTCCCTCGGTATGCCGCCCACCCCGTCTGCTCCGAGGAGATACACTGCAGCGCGGGAGTTTACCGCACGCAGTTGTTCTTCACACCTTGTCCACTCAGTGGGAGTCAGCGCATGTGCCAGTCTCCAAAACCAGTAACCTGCTTGTTTGCCAAACTTCTGCCTTATGTTCTGCCGCAGGTGGTAGCAGCAGTAGGTGTGGTGAGCCCCTGGCAGCTCCTTCTCGACAGCTTTCAACAAACCTTTGTCACGGTCCAAAATGACGACCGTACCCCTCTCCGCTGCTGTCGGGTACGCGATAGCCAGGTGTTCCAAAAACCACATCCAGTTGTCTTCATTTTCTCCCTGCACCATGGCCCACGCCATCGGCACGGCGTTGTCGTTGGCGTCGAAAAATTGGCTGATGAGGAGAACTTGTTTGTGGCCATTTTTCAGATGCGTGCCGTCCATCGTCAGGATTCGACGTGCGTGCTGGAAGCCGAGGACGGTAGCACCAGGGGCGACGAACGCTCTCGTGAAAACACCCTCCGCAGTCGCCTCCGCAACAGCATGTGTGTTGTGGTCCACCCGCTGCAGCTGCAGCGCACAGAGCACATTGCGTTAGCATATGTTCACATAAGCCCGGGAAAACATGTAGGCCACATGCAGAACCCACGTACCTCGGCGCAGTAGAGTGGGAACAGGCTCCAGGATAAGGCTTTGGGGCCGATGAGATGTTCCTGCGCTTTCGCCTTCGCCCGGTACATGGTGTTTTTGTCTACGGCCTTGCCTGTGGCTTTGCGCACAACAGCAGCCAACGTCTTCACGTCTGCTGTAGGATTACGCTTCAGGGTCGACTCAATATGACGCGCCACCCACTTCACTGTCTTCGCCGGGTCTCCACGCCCAACACCCGGGACACACTTATGACCGTCGACGAACTCGTCCACCACTACACCAGAACCATTTGCCGCGACATGGGCACGTAGCAGCCACGGGCAGTCCTTTTCCTTGAACTGCCCGCACCGTGCAGTGAACCGCGTCTTCTCACTGCGTAGCCAGCGAATCGTCATCCGGTTTGTGATGGCGTAGTCGTCCACTGCAGCGCGCGCCTCAGCCATGTCCCGGAATGACATCCCACCGGGAAAAGTACTTTCCGCCCTTCTGCGTTTTGGGGCCTCACCAGACGCCTCATCGTCGGAGGAAACTGCAACACAAACAAGGACATGGCAGGATTGAAAACCTGGATCGAGAACCAAGTATTCTCTACACCAAGGGAATACGTGACTGAATTTTTACCAGCTACATGAATCGGTCGGGANGACCTACGCCTACGGGAGGCTGCCCAGTGCAGCTGGGCAGCCATTTTGAACGACCTGGGTACATTACATGTAAAATGAGAAGTAAATACACTAGATACCCATTCTCACCGGGCTCAGAGGGGTCCACAAGCGCTTCCATGGCGCGCGGTTGTCCTTCGTGGTGGGTGTCTCTCCAGCATGACGGGGCCTTGGACCCGTCTGTCGACAGCGGTCGAGAGTAGGGTCCAATGCGTGACCATCGGACACCCTGGACAGGACGCTGGAACGCGATTGTCTCCTGGCCAAACGTTGGCGCAACGTCTGCATGGTACACAAAATAGACAGCGTGGCACGGGTTCGGGGGGAGTTGACAGTCCTCGTTCATGCACGAAATGCGACTCGATGTGTCTCGTTGCCTTGCGTAGAGTCGCCGCATGGAACGCCGCGTTCACGACGAATACACAACAGTGGACAGGCTGGCGGTTGCTGACCGCGACAGCCTGCGGCCTGACGTTGCATGCCGTGGTTACCGTTTGACAATGCCGATGACAAGGATCCGTTTCTTCGTACGACAATTGCTACTTTCTTGAATAACGGCTAAACGCAACGTAAGTCCGCCAAGTTCCCTTGGCAGAAACATGATCCCCCCGTAATACAATTGCTGTTTCGAGGGGTCTCCGACATATTACGCCTTCCTACGAACACTATTGGACGGTCTCATTTTCCGCCAACAGAAGAGCGCTGACCCTTAGCCCGCCGTTTGCGCACAACGGACAATACAGTTTTCACGTTTCGGCGAATACGCTTTTTATGCGAAAAATAATTACCCCATATCCACATCTTACAAATAACAACGCCATGCCGGTATGGCGTAGTAATATCAGGCGTAGTGGACATGGCGGTGTTCTTGTCGACGACCGTGGACATGGGGTTCTTATATTTTTAAGTGCTGGATATGGGGTACATAAAATTTAGCAGTTGGATATGGGAGGGTCCGCCCTTTGGGAATGTGGATATTAGAGCTATTTCGCCCTATTTTTTATAGCATAAGGAAACATCAAAAATTCATCCAGATTTGTCAAAGATCATTTTTTTTGTGAAGTTCATAATAGACGTGACAAACTATCATGTTCACAATAAAAGAACATATTCATCTCATATAAATGAATTCATCATCAGATAGAACTATATTCATAAAAGAGACCGAGAAGAAATGCCTTCAGAGGTTTTTCTTCAATATGTTGGTGAATTGTTTTACATAATGGTGTATCGTCAAGCGCATTCGGTCAAATTTTGGTTATTTATTTTCGCTTTTACATCCACACAGGCTGGAATAAATCCAGCATAGCTTGAAGTAATTTAAGAAGAGTTTGCCCAAACCATACACAATGTTTAAGAGCACACATGGGCCAACCAAAAAAAATTAGTTCGAACGAATGTTGGTGACAGTTTGGCAGTCCATTTACAACCAGTTTTGGCTTCCACGGACGAGGTAAAGTCTCATGGCAAACCTTCCATTATGTGGTCCAGATTGCGGGCAATTATTTAGCCTCTTAAGAGATACTAATATGAATACTTTTGCTCGGTTACTATGTAACCCTATGCACGCTTTGCGTGCAACACCTGCCTCTTGTTTTCCTTGTGCCCCTTGTCTTGACTTCGAATGTGTCATAAATTACCATCGTCAGATGATGACAGACTAAAGAAGAAGAGTAAGAAGAATAAAATTTCTAAAATTATTTTTAAAATTATTTAAATCCATTTTATTCAACGTAATTTCCATTCTACTCAAAACCACATCCTTGCAGGAAAAAAAACACAACTTAATCACTTTATGATCTAAAAAAATATATGATTTTGATCATTATTTTCGTATTATATATTGTTTTTCATTCAGAAACAACGATGTAATAAAAAGTAATTTCTCCTTCTATTCTATGTTTTGTATGCTAACTTCTTTCACATCAGAGCATGAGAGGTGTCCTGAAAAAGAACTGGTATAATCTGTGAAAAACTTTAGGATGATAATTGATCAACTCAATCATGGATACGGAAGACAATGCCCTTTTCATGATTTGTGCCATGAATACCTGAGAGAAGTGCCACCCAATGCTAATCGACAATCATGTCACTATCAGAATGTACACATGTGGAGTACGCATACCTCCATTGAGCATATTGCCTTATTGATGTGTTTCCACGCAAGACAAGCAATTGGTTTGGTTTTGAGGGATATTGTTGCTTGAACCCACCAAGCCATTGAACACTATGGACTTACATGAGTCACCTGGGTAGTGATACTTTGTGGGACACCCATTTTATGCAAGAAACATCGGTGAAACAATTCCAGAAATCATAAGCGGAATCCGACTCAAGCGCTCCACAAGAAGCGCTTGAGACTGCAATTGATGAAAATGGAATGTGCGTGTTTGCTGGCAACGAGAGCATGTATGTGTTCACCTACCGTGCACGTATGAAGTGGGCCCTAAAATGACGAATCGTGAGGACCGCAGGCCGTTGCTATGGTATCCCGGCATATCCCATTGCAAAAGAACATTTCAAGGGTTCCTTTCGCTTTCGAAATGGTCAACTCCCAGACGACTTGTTTGAAGATTTCTCCGTAAACAACTTGTTTAGGTCAGCGTAGGCTTTCTTTCCTAGGAGCGGCTTGATCTCTTTCATCGCAGCGGCTCTGGTGGGCTCGTGGGAGCAGGTGGCGATTGCTGCGACGATCTTGGCACTGCACAAAACCAATGTGACAACAAACATTCAGGTAAACCAAAGCGGTGCGGACGTGGCGAACGCAGACCTCACATCTCGCACGAGCAAGTAGGGGGCATAGGAATGAGGAATGTTCGCTTGGTGTTGGTTGCCTTGACTGGAGGGGGGGAGGGGGGGGGGGGGGGGGGGGG
>SZWC01000826.1:60479-76971 GCA_023375785.1 Penium margaritaceum
GACGAGACATTGATGACGCCGCCGCCGGCTCGAGCATCGTCGTCTCCGGCTCCGGCAAAGCTGCAGGGTCGAACAAGAGCATCCAGTAGATTGTTTTGTTAAAATACAGGGGAGGCACAACCTATGCTGAGACTAGCAGTGCTTGTGACGACATGACTATTACGTCCCTAGCCTACACGAGTCCCTAAACTCTTCACATGAAAAAATATTTTATTAATTTCTTGTCCCAATGCGCATCAAATTCAGAAATTCTACACCTATCAGCCAAGGGAATTTCGGTGAGCTGCCCCCACGTGCAAGGTTCCGTTCTACATGTTCTTCACAACTTCGACCACCTTCCAGAAACGTTGACATAAGTGTTGCGAACCATATTTATGTTTTAATATTATTTGTGGAATTTCTCAATGGCACGAGACTTTCATAAAGAAGCGCTTCGATGTCCTCGAAGCCCCCCGACTTCCTCGGCAAAGCTTCTCGCAGCCACTCACGGCGCGACCACAGACGCGTCACTCAACTCGAGCGCCGAGGACCCAAAATTTTCCTCATTCTCATTCCCGTCATTGTCTATATTTGACCGAGTTATTCGACAATTGGCATTCAAGTACACTTACTACTTATTGCAATTTATCCCTTTGTCCCAAATCCCCAAATGGCCTTTTCTCCAGCACCTCATCCATGTTAACGACCCACGTCCCGCTCTGCGTAACACTTGGTATGAGTGCGCAACGGCGCTGGAGGGGCAACCGGCGTGTGAACTATCTGGCAACAACCTTGCGGAAGTCTTCAACGCATTTCCATCGTCCACAAGTTCGCAATCTTCACGATGACGTTGAACCGAGCAAAAGCACCCGATTACGAGCAGCACTAACCGATGAAGACTCTGACGATGGCGGATCAGCAACACTCAAGCAACAACGCTATCAATACAAACCAGACAGTAGCGGCAACGTAACAAAAGGCGCAACACCAACAAACCCAACGGCCAACCCAGTGACGGACCCCTCGGGCTCGGCGAACCCTCTGCCCCCGTCACAGCCTGGCAGGAAAACACATAGCATGATGGGAGGCACCGGCCGACAAGCACAAATCAATGAAGACATGTACCAGAAAATGTCAGAATTGTCAGAGCCTCAACACCCTTCTGCTCCAACAGCTCAATGCGGCGATGGAGGAGCTTCGAAACTTTTGTATGCGTGAAGCAGTGTTCGCATAGAGAATTTTGCACCTCTCAGGTGAACCTCATATTCAAACGCCACTTCTCGAGTCGTTCGAACTCGCGAACTCCAAGAGACGAACGGTTAGAATGTGGCTGGCGAGTTTCACCGCTACTGGGATGAACAACGACAAAGAGAAGATATATCTCACAGCCTCACTTTTGCGTGGCATGGCTTTGAGTTGGTGGTCCGATCTAAAGGCCATCAAACGACAGCAGGAGACTGGCGGAGCTCGATCAACGGCTCACGCGAGTACTCTCACATTGTTGACCATGGGCATACTACCTCTTCAGCAAATCAATCTGACGTGGCACGACTCCCTTGCGCCACTAACAACATGAAGGCACTTTACGTGTGCTATGCTTGCTTGCGTTTGGAAGTTGTACAAGACGTCTAACACGCGATACATACTCCAACGTTTGCGACACCAGTCCAGCGTGACAGATCACACTCGGCGTTTCCGTGAAATGATCTCCGACAGTGACCTTGCCCCTGGTAAACTGTGTTTCTACTAAAACAACGGCCTCAAGCGAGATATTCGACGAGCAATCGCCATTTTTGGAATCGAAGACGACCTTCTTCAAATGATCGCAGCCGCAGACCACATTGACATAATCGACTATAACGCTCAAATGCAATAATCCAGTGTCTTGCGTACCTAAACCATGGCCCTTACCATGGCGGTGGAAAGTCACAGTCGGCAGAAACCTCATATTTGATAGAGATTAGCGTCGTCGATCAACAAGATCAACGGCTTTGTTGGACTTGCGAAAAACCAGGTCATATCTCGCGCGAGTGCCGAAAGCAACGACAAAACTTCATACAGGGGGGAAGTCGCAAAAAATGAGTGAGGAATCAAGACACAGCAAATGGGAGCACGGCATACTACAAGGCTCTTGTCCGGTCGGAAAAATCTGCACCGGTCAATCGCCCGTCTGAGCAACTCTCATCACCGCAAATGGGAGCACGTGAGATCGCAAAGTTCGACGAGGGAGACAAGGAAGACAAATCAGCGATAATGCTATGAGAACAACGGAGGGGTTGTAAAAGTTGCAACATGGTACCGGCACTACTAGATGGAGGAGCTTCTCATACAAACCTTGCAAGGAAAGAAGATGTTACGTCTGCATATCAGTACATTCTACGACTTTCCTATTTAACGCTAAATTTCCATCAATTCCACCTTTCTTGGCTCAACGCATAATGATGCATGAAACGACAAATTCTCCGGAACTTCATTTAAGGCAAAAACACTACATTATGAAGCGTTACACCATCATCCTATCATTTCATATTTCTTTTTATTTGCATGCAACTATCCACAACTCCCATTCCTTGATCTCCCCACTAAGCACTAAATGCGACACCTCGTCACCAAGAGCATGGTCACTAGCCCCACAACAACATATGCCAATACAACAATCTAAAACAAAACTCTTCCTATAAAGTTGAGCAAAAACACTTTACACAGTTTATTCTTCCTTGCCTTCTGATCCTCTACATATGTCACATTCCGTCTTGATATCAATGCTCCTCTGTCCTAGGCACCACTACGATTCCAAGCACCTTGAGTACCCTAGGTCCCAATCTACGACATTCAAAACCAGCCAACATGGGCATCTCTTGTGCTGGACGCTGAAGGCTCCTCGATGATTCCACCTCAACATGGAGCAAGTTCTCCACGCACAATTGTGCAATCTTTTTCCAAGATACGTAGTGCACCAAGATTGTATATTTTTGCGGCCAACAACAAGTCACCACCATGAATACATAATTAGCAAGAGGACTCGGGTTTTGAAGACTATCCAATGGAAGCCACAACCATAAGCATGTGTGGAGCGAGCAAAAAAGAGGTACACACAAATTTGGGATCAAATTGGCAGCCATATGATCCATTCACCAAGCACTTTGTCTCTTACATGCGTATAATTGCCAAAGTGTGTGCACTTATACTTAATAGAAGTGTGTGTTTTGCGTCAAAATGCCCAAACCCTCACTCCAGGGATCAAACCACTCGGGCTTGTGCTTGTGGTACAATGATCCAACATGTCCCTAAAATGGACCAAAAAAAGAATGAGGCGTTGACACTACTATCAATACATGGAAAAAAATGACATCCTTGAAGAGCCCAAGGTAGTTAACCCCCTACAACATTATAAGGAAGGCACATGCAAAAAATGTATAGATAACGAAACGTATGGCAAGGTCACTCTATAGTAAAACCCAAATAGCCCTTTGATGAACCTAAAAACAATTAGCTTAGAGGAGTCTCGCAGATTGTTTTCCCTCATCCTGTACACCACATGAGTGGTGAGGTGATCGACATCTTGTCTACAACAACATGTTAGCTCGCACATGCTCCCCAGGACATGGATGCTGACATTATGAAACAATGTGCACAAATTCATGGAATGTATCATCGCTCTATGATAGCAAGACCGGTATCATTGATGGATCAAGGCTTGTAGTGAAAAAACCGTATCAATGTCGAAGCTTTTTGGTGTAGAAAACCTTGTGATCGCTCCCCCGGCTACCGCTTTGCCAAGTGTTGAAAGAGATTATTTGCCCCTAAGGAACTCCAACTGACAAGCACACTCCCTTCCACGTCTAAGTGTTATTAAGCAACTACGGAAACCTCTTACTGAAAGGTCACCAGACTAGGCAATTATTGGACAAGATAAGACCGTGCCCTCCTATGTCCTTCATTATATGTGAAAATCCCTCCCCGGGTAAGGCTGCGTTAGAACACAATGTCATTTCATCATAGATTGCATGAATATGACCATCCCCTTTGGTACACGTGTTCAGGACTCTATGAGAGAATGTAGAGCTAAGTTGAGAAAATCAGTAATCGAAAGGATTCCCTTAGTGTAATCTACATAATGTTTCTAACAAAAACTAGATTTTGTCCCAAAGAGAAATCAATATGTTGACTCCAAATCGTGCATGGAAAGGGTTCTTGACATGGACTGGAGTAGACCGTTGTGAACTATATCAATGGTATTCTCTCACTCTAACTCCCTAAAAACGTGCCCTACTGATCTTCAATTTTTATTAGTTGAAGAAATATGTTTTTTTGACACTGAGGGTTAAGGATCCATACTTAACACTTCCATTTTTTCACAACTTGAAGAATCGGACAGAAAATCTTGGGTGTCCACAATTGTCTTGTAAGACACTGATTTTTCAATCGAGTAATCCGCAGTCTTGGTGCACGTCTGGCTCATGGACCAGATTTGCACGGCAGACTCACGGTGCTAGCGTTGTCAGACCAGCCTGGTGCGTCAGCTTGAGCATAGTGTGCTCGAGCTAACAGGTCAAACTGGTCAATCGCTACTTTCGTACCAGTCTAGCAAGGTGGATGGCAGTGGCTGGCATGGCCGCACTTGTTTGATGTCGAATTTACAAAGTGGGTATTTTCATTGAACGATGTTTTCAAATACCACCCAAATACATTTTGCAGAAAAAGTATTGAAACAATTGAAATACTACTTTGTTCAAAATTCTATGATTATTGGAATAAGATATCAGCATGGTAGTTGATTTCCAAGCGGCAAAATATGAAGGAAAAATGAGCATCCAAGACAAGCGTGATGCCCAACTAGCAACACAGCCTCCTCCCAAGTAGCAAAAACTGTCAAAGAGGATAAAACATACCATATTATAGTAGGTAATCTGTCATCCTCTTTGATGTGATGGGGTGGATAAACCTACTCCAACTCATCTTCTTGTAAACCACTACCAGTAGTCCCCAAACCCTCCATCAATCACTCACATCAGTTGATATATCCAAAATGACCCAATAAATAATGAATAAAGGTGCATTTCTTTAATTTGTGAATTTTTATTTGCCCATTAGTACAAGGCCGCATCAATAGGGATTTCTTATGCATCCATCGTTCGATGTGAACAAACAAACAACAAGGAAAAAGTACTAGGTACCTTTCACAAACCGCTCAACTTTCCAAATAGACTAATATCAAAGTAAACATTTCATAAAACACTTCTCTTATTTTTTATGGCGGAGTTCAGAAATATCCATTTGTTTATGAGGTCACTGAGTGTTACGCAGGTGGATTTACAAGTCGTTCACAAGAGAAAGATAGCAGGTCAAGTACAAGTCTGGGCAAACAACTCTTTTTTTTATCTCGGAACAATCTTGTAATCAGTATACGATAATGACAAGTATCAGATTAGAGGATCCCATAAAACGACAAACAAGGGAGGAAAAATGAAGAAGAGTTGAGTTACGATGCACTTGACTAGCACGATACATGTGACAACGTAATTACACTGGCGGATTTGAGGAAAATTGTCAAGAAGTTCAGGGGATTTTAAAGTATTGGAAGCATATTTAGACAATTCTCTAGCACAACTGAACATTGTCAAATTTTCAATAAAGTTAAAGACAATGCTATGGAACCTTCTGGAAGGTTGAGAATTTGTCAAAAACATCAAGAACAACACACCATTGGTCTCAATGGTTGGCCAAATGCTGTCAACATGATGGCATTAAAATGAGGATGTCGACACACGATGGGCTGAAAATATACAAACAAAGGTACATACTAATGGAGTTCAATAACTTGTGTTATCTAGGGACACAAAACTCCCTCTCTTTCTACAACAATGTTTCAACTAGTTACGTAGTAATGGCCATCCCTGGCATGAACATTCATCAATAAGAAAATTGATGTCTCTAAGGTTTTGGTAGAGCTCTAAAGTTTTTTGTTTTGCATCTATGCTATACCACTTGAGGATATATATATATATATATATATATATATTATATACACACATATATAGGTATGTAGGTATTTATATATGTATATATGTAGGTATACATATATGTCCAGCCACGTTTTTGCATCATCAATGTTCATGTCATGGCCTCCATCACATTCTCTGCGTCCTCCTCCACTTTGATGGACTTTTGCAGGGGTACCTACCATTGGGTAAACCAAAATGGCTTTAGAAAATTCATCTGGAAAACAAGATGGATAGTCATGCTGTCGGGCAAGCGGATCTTGGGAGTGATAGGTGTCTGGATGTCTTCAATCATGAACGGGCCCAGAACTTTAACTTTGTGCAGCCATGCCCTGTGCTATTGGAAACCAGCTTGACATTCAACGTATGCCTGATGAATTTCTATTGCCTGTTTATTCAACTGTAAGACTCTTTGCGGAATTCTGACCTATCATTTTCATAAAACTTTAGAAGTACTGCCACTGATGATCGATGTTTGGTTTGTTTCTTGCAAACTATAGCAGAACCATTGCTGTTGTTTCCAGTCCCAGTGGATGACGTGGAATTAATTCAAATCTTGCGGTTGATAGCTTGACCATTCCTTTAATTCTCTTATGTGGCCTGCTCATGGTCTATAACAATCGCCCGAGGGCCTTATTGGATCACCTTGGTGTGACCATCTGCCTGACAATGGAAGGGTATCAACAATTTACTCCGACCACCATAGCCAGGCACGTGTTCCAGCCAGAACTGACTTGTGAACATCTCACCTCTATCATCGGTTATGGTACAAGGAATTTTTAAAGTGAAGAGTCATGCAGCTCCGTTGGTGCTGATGAAGGTGGTAGTTGGGATGAAGTGTACCTTCTAGAAAAAGTGGTCAACCACCAAATCCATTAAGTTCACTCCCTTTTTACACTGGTAGAACCCGTTACAAATCACATGGAGATGTCAGACCATAGCTCGGAAGAAGGTAGAGGTTGAAAAAAATCCATAGTTTTGTTTGTCTTCTATTATGTTGCCCTCTAATATCACTTGTTGTACAAGTTTCTCATTATCTTCTCCTTGCAAAATTTTCCTCCATCACTGGTGTTGTGGCACTCTTGCAATAACATCCTTCATAGCTCTTTGATTGGTGCTATGAGGACTTGACAAGTGAATTGCCTTCATCAAATTGGGACTTGAGCAAGAATTAAGCCTTGCCATAGACACTCAATTGCTCTTAACGAGATTATTAGAGTCACCTAAATATACGGTGCTCCCTTAATATAAAAGACATTTCATTTGAATTTATAAACAACACCACCATTTTTTGAGCACGTGAATGAGTAAAAATATATCCTTTTTGTTCACCACATCATTCAGCCCTGGCTTGCACAATTTGCATGGCATGTACGCAATGGGATGTTCTCCACCGAAGTTGTTGTATAGGAGAATGACTCCATTCCCTAGATCGGACGCATCAGTGTCCATGTCCTAGTCAAAATTTAGCTATGCCAATTGCAAGACAGGTGCCAAAGTCTGAAAGAATTGAAAAGAGGTCATTTTTTTTGGTTAAATTTCTCCCCTATTCTAATCCATGAGCTTTCAACTGAGATTGGACAATAACTCTAGCCCAGACCACAAATCAGCGGTACTCGTTAGAAAATCCCAAATCATTTGTATGTCACAAAGCATTGTCGTGATTGACCTATTGGAAAGCGCCTCCACCTCATTTATCCATGATGATTCATCCCACACCGGTACTCTGACCCAATCACTCATCAAACTGCATCTAATGTCACGTTTTGAGAATTTTACATATCATTAACCTCTTTGTTAATATCAGGAATGCTTCAGAAGTATACATTGATTTCCGCTTGGATGACAACCTTAAAAGAGGATCTCTTGAGAAATTCAAGTTGTAGCACAACCTATCAATCCAGGCATGCCAGGAAAACATATTTCTCATGTTGACATATTTTATGCAATCCTATTAGCTCTGTTTTGGAGTTTATGTCAGTAAACAATGCTGATGTTGGATGCTTGTTCTTCTTTTCTTTTGTTTTTTCATTGATTCCCTATACTATACATTATTTTTTAGTATGGTTTACCAAATAATGTCCAAGAAGATTCCAACAAGGTTGCACACCAGGTTTTTGTCCAGGTAGACAAAGGCAAACGTATCAAGAAATGGAAAGAAGATGTTTTTAGTTCTTGTGACAAATGTTGTGGTGGAATTTGCGAGTCCAAATGACACGATGGTGAAATCAATGTGCACGTAACAGGTCCAGAAAAATTTCTCGGATTCTTAATCCAATATCTTGATCTGATGATACCATTCCATAATTCGGTTTTCCAAAAAAAAAAAAAAACCTTAACGTCGATGAAAATATTGACCGAAAGGGTAGTCTTCTCAATAGTTATGCCGTTAAATGCTCAGTGGTCCATGTACATCCGCATCCTGTTTATATTTAACTCCATAAGAATACTGGTGCAATGCATGTGGCATGCACGGGTGAATAAATTCTGAATAAAGCATCACCTCTAGCTATTGTTTCAACTCGTTTAGCATGTATTTGCTTAAATGATTAATACACCTTGACTATTGGTCCGTTACACTGCTTCAGTTTGCTTACGTGATAGATGCTCTACTGAAGAGATAGCTCGTGAGCGCGTTCGCTTTAAATAAACCTCCAAAATCCCGAGAAAATGGTTGCAATTTTGTGGGATATTTGTAAACTTTTGGAGGTCATCTCCAAAGAGGTCAAAGAGGCTCATGATTTTAATACTGTAATAACCCTTTTCTCTCTCCAGGTTTCACATGGATGAGCCAAACGTGGTTTCCATGTCGCAATAGAGAGGCTAGGTTATGCCAAGAGACACTTGTGGCATTTATGGTTGTTGTTGTAAAGATGTTGCTTCAGCTTATGTTGCTTGTTGACTAGCTTCCGTAAGTGCAGTTGGGTCCAAAATTATTCAGTAAGAGATGAATATCATTATTTCCCATGAATGAAGAGATAGACTGCTCCACTGGTATAGAGAATGTATGAACAAGGGCAACATGAGAAGCCTTACCAAAGGATGTATTTGATGACTTGGAAAGGCCGAAACATCATAAAACAATTGCTTCAAAGTCGATGGATCCAAATACATCTTTCGACAGTGTTTTCATTGAAAACCCATAGTTTGAATTTCAAACCAGATTGTCAAAAAACATCAATATGAAGCTCCTCCATTCAATCCGATCACAATTTGACAACTTATGTAATCCCTTTTCATTGTATTCTTGAGAGCATTACCGGCTGGTTGTCATCGTACTCCTCGTTAGAATTTACACTCTTCATCTCCAGCGTCATGAGCCATGTTCCACTCCTTGACTCCTCAAACTTTCTTGTTTCTTCCTCGCGTTTGTTCCGTGATGTTGCCATCAACGACCTCTTTGTAGAAGTGTGATAAGTATATCTTCATGTCTATCACACTCATTCATCTTGTTGTTGGTCGGCATCAAATACCATGGAATCAAGATCTTTGACGAATGTTGCATCCTGTTGAAATGGTAATAATTTTGGTGTTGGGATTGCCAACCATTGGATTTCTAGATCCAAGCCTTGAAGTTAATTCTATTTTATTTCTTGAAGTAATTATAATATCATGCGAAAGGTTGCATTGGATGCTAGAATTTGCAAATGCTTACTGAAATAATGTTTGAGGATTCTGTTGTAGTATAAATTGAGTTTGTATTTGGTGATATTACTGTTAGTGATGGTTGAATCAAAACACCACGTGAAGCACCACACTGGATTTCTGGAGCCACAACTAGAGCCCGTACAATGTATCAGATGTCTTACTCAACTCTGAAAAAGATGCAATGACTGCTCGCCATGTTTTGGTGGATTCAAGGTAACATTCCATGTTAAATTCATCTACTCAAGAGAGACAGAGTATGCATGTGGTCAACCTTGTGAGACCATGCCTGTAATCCATGGACTTCGCTTTGAATACATCCTCCTTGTGTTAGTCGGCCTTTGTATTTGACCACTATCTCGAACTTGTGCATCTAAAAAGAGAGGATACAAGGTAGATGCTTTTCCTATCTCTGTTGAGCCAACAGTGAACATTTACTCCTCCAAATACTTTAGCCACATCTAAACCACCGGTCCATTCAATTTTTCACAATAAACCAGGTCAGGGAGGTCCAGACAGATTTGTAGTGCACTCCCAAGTTGGATATCTCTTATGCCTGCACAATTTGAAGATCCTCCCATGGTTACATCAAATGGTTGTGGTATCTTTCAAGCAGTGCCAACTTCTGATACAATTTTTTTTTCACCCACACAAGCCAGCTCATGCGTCTTACCTTCACTCCGAGTGTCTCCCTCATAGGACATGGCTATGGCCATGGCAAGGGATGTAAGGAGTCCTACGGGTCTGACATATGAGTGGATTTTAGGTAATTGGTCCAGAATTATTGGTCGCTATGCATATCCCCACTGCTGCTTGAATTTTTTTTAGCGCATCATGAAGTATTGTTCCCCCATCAACAAAGTGTTTCCCGTTTCATTCCTTGTTTCTGGGTGTGCTTGCTCCTGGTCACCATTGTTACAACAAGGTCTTCAAAGTCCTTGGACAACTGAGATGAGCCAAAGACATGTGTAAGGTACTTGCTCCATTTCGTTGGAAGTAGTTTTGTGGTAGCCATGGTGATGGTGGCTACTTGGGCAGAAGCCATCACGGATCGGAGTGATTTCATGTACGAGAACAGATACTTGGGGATCTCGAACCAAAGGGGGCCAAACCAGCCAGAAATGGTTAGGTTCCCTATTGTCAGTTTACCACTTTGGTGACCCAATGGTGGGTGGCTTGCTGTATTGTGACTCCTAAGAGTATGGATGTGTTTCAAGATTCATCATTAGGCTATCGTATTGCTTACACAAGTTTGTGATGATGTCAAGAACACAACTCACACTCTCTCCACAAACCATGAAGGACACAAGAGTCCCGGCTAAGATTCTCCATGCATTCAGCCACGAAGTGTTGATATGCTCGCCTACATTACCTTATTAGTTGAGTGCAAATGACACAAAATGTGCCTCATGGTGTTTCCTTCCAAAAATCTGTGCTCGATGTACTAGAATCTGTCGTATCAAGTACATTATATGAGCTTCTCGGAAAACGTTTATTAACATGATGTAAAGAAAACCCATACAAATGTTTGAACACATCCCATTGTTCTATTCACCACAAAGTAATAGTTTCGAAGGTCCTTATAGCTCAGGAACGATAAAAATAAAGCTGTGACTTTTATGCACCCAAGCAACGTAAGAAAATTAACCGGACAATCAGGCACTGCAACAAAAGAAACAAGCCTACCACCCATTTAAAGGAAATGTCCTAATGACCTACCTAGTTTCCATGCGCGATTGTGGCATGCGTTGACGATCATGCGTGGACATGGGGATCATGGGACATCTGGCCCATTTACAATCAGAGGCTCGCTCATGAATAGCCTTGGCACCCCGTTGATGAGGGGCCCTTGATATTGGTATCCGCAAACAAGGGCTGCCACATTGATGGTTGCAAGGCCTGTGAGGAACAACTTTTGTATTTCATCGTTGATGGGGTGGAATCCTCTGATCTTAAGGGTAACTATGGATACTTAGATTCCACAACTAGAAAAGAGAATTTGCCTAAACTGTAATACTTAAAAAGGCTAGTTGAGAAGACAACCCGCAAAACATCCCTGTCCCATAGGTACAAAGTGCCACAATATATGCATTACAATACTTTGTGTTGTTTTTTCCCATCACATGCAACGCTGGTTATTTCGTAAAGACGTTCTATGACTTTTGGACGTACCGGTTTTTTTGCCTGTGCTAGGAGAATGATTTCTTTAATCTCCATTTTTGTGGAGATCGTTACTTTTCAACAGCCCCTCCATGTATTGTTGCATCTCCTTCTAAAATTAAGAGAGATGACTTCCATTCAAGTTCAAATAAAGACAATGAGAAGTGTGCAGACTACCAAAGGTAATAAAAGAATACTGTCTAAATGTGCACTGACTACTAGTGATGGTGCAGATGCTTACTCCAACTACATCGTCTCCAGGGATTAGTCATGATTCATAATGTGATTGTAAATTCATCATAAAGTATCAAAATATGATTTTCCGTTCTTGGGAAACAAAAAGGGATGTTGCAAGCTCGCTCGAGCATGCGACATTAAATGCAATACGTAAATGGCGGATTATGAGGGCCTTACATGCAAGTTACAACTTTTTCCACAAAACATTGACACTCCCAGTGTCTTAAAGGGGAAACTATCCAGTCTTGCTACCCAAGGGACTAGCAGAGCCTGTCATTTGTAAATGGTAGAATCCTGGGTATGACCAGGGGATTTGATGCAGGTTTATGAGGTCTAGATTCTCTTTGGGATAAACAAATCTTCTTTGTTGTTCGTAGAACATATCCAACATTTTGTTGTAATCTTACAGGAAGTCGCAGTCTACATTTTTTCAAGAGCAAAATCATTTTCCTAATAACTTCCTATGCACAAGAGGTGGATTAACTACACAACGTGTATGTAGTTTTGGGTAATTCATTGTGAGAGGAAGAGCCGCCGGCCTCAAAGTTGAACTCAGAAGTCTCGGGCGGCTTAGACTTAGTCCTGGAGTCTGAAACTTCTTCAGCCTTAAAAACCGCTCTTCTTTCAGAACCATCCTCATAATTCACTAGTGCAATCTGTCAATCTCTGGTGCCTGATCATGTGACTCAAGAAGCATGACCCACTGTCGTGAGATTGGAAGCGTGGATGGGATCCAGCAGCTCTCACTTGCCGACTGTCCTCTCATCACACTTTAACATCTCAGTTCCAAATGAGGTTTTCAACAGCCTGGCCCCACATCATGTATGCCTTGTTTGTAATATCATAACCGACCATCACACACTTGAGGGCATGTGCATCTTGCTTGACACTTTCTTCACTTCTTTTGGGCCTTTGTCTATGAGGCGTATGGCCTCTTCTTTGACCAAGCCTCTTTGGCATTTTGAGATGCTTCTAATTGTGCCCGCGATTTGTGGCTGATGGAGTGGAATGCACAAGGTGACATGCGGTTGTTCTAGCTTCTTTCCAAAAGGGAGGTGGGTGTTTGGCGTCGACGAGCATGATTTGTGTCGTGCTGATCATGGTTTGGTTCATGTATCTGGCAACACCTTTGCTCTGCGGGATGTAGGATCTGGTCCAGTGATTGATGCCGTGATAGGTTAACCACACTTTGTATGTGTCGTACTCATTGTTGTTGTCAGTGTGCACTTTCTTGACCTGTTTTCCTAGTGTGTCACTCAACTACGACAACAAAAATCTGTACCTTATCATTGAAATTTCCCCTTTTCCTTTAGGAAGTAGATCCCTACGGCTGTGGTTGTCAAAGAGAGTAGGAAAATACTTGTACTTGCCCTCTCCGTTTGAGGAAGTGCAAACGACTCGCACACCGCATAGTGAAGAAGGGCGCTACAAGCTAACCATTGTGCTCGCACCACTCCATTTTCCCCTAGCCTCGGAGACAAGGCTCACGCAAATTCTTGTTCTCAACCTCATCCTTAGCCTTGCACACCTCCTTCCCCCTAATCACGTTGTGTTGCATTGCTTCTCGGGTGCTGTCGGCCATATGCCCAAAGTGCTTGTGCCATAGCTGAGCTTGAGTGTCTTTGGTGAACGTGGCTGCCTGAGTGGAAGCTGTGGAGCAACCATTGGTGTTGGCGCCCTCGGATGTGTTGCAGTTGCATGTTATTCGTGTAGACTAGTGACAAGCTTATTTTGTAGCACATGGAGCTTGTTGAATCTTCAAAATTTGAACGGGTTCATCCACGGAACCGTTGATGTATTTTTTTTTTCTTGTGAAGATTAAAAAATCTTTTTTTGTGGAAACCTCATGCGGGGTTGTTCAACAATCTCACGGAAGGATAAACACCCCACCGTGAGAAGAAGACGAAGCCGCCGCTCTAATATTTACCTTTATCATTAAATCTAGATGAAATATATTAATAAAAATACTTTAGGATGAAAAAAAATTCGTTGAACTTTCAGTAAGACCGAATTGATTTCACTTGTGTTCTGTTTGAATCTATTGTGCTATCTCACCAAAGCTTAAGTTGCACGAAGGATGGGGAATGAAAATTGTTCTAGTAAATTTGAAGTTAAATTTTAAATAAGAATTTATTCACTTAAAAATAGCTCAAATAATCAATTAGAGCAGATAAAAACGACCAGAAATCCTTCTTGATGTTTAAGGCCCCTGAGTAGTGATTAATGCGTATTTTGAATAAAATATGAATTTTTTATCTATTTTAATCTTTAATTTAATTTTAATGATATCTCTATGTCTTGAGACCACTTTGATCACTTTTTTCATGCAAGCTTCTAATTACAACGTTTGGGTTCGATCTTTGAGCTATCTTGTTGCCGATGTATGCCCCTCGTCTCAGTCGCCGAACAAAATTTGACCGCCTGCTCGTACCTCCGGTGCGATCTGGAGTTTTCTCTCAACGTAGGTGTGTCGTCGCCGCCACGCCAACAGCCCAAGCAGGAAGCTGCGTAGACGTTGGCTTGTCTGTGCGGGGTTGTCGCAGTGAGGCTGTTCCTCCGGTTCAACGGCGTTGCTGCTTCTGTGCGCTGCTGCTGCTGCTTCTGTGCGCTGCTGCTGCTGGCTGCTTGCAGCGCTTGGAAGCCGTCGAATGGGAGAGCTTCGCATCGCTCGTTTGGCTGAACTCAGAATGTCCTCGCTCCGGCATCGGTCTTTGTCCGCCGCGTTCAGTGCCGGAAATGCGCCTTCGCGTCGCCGCTCACTGCTTCCAGGCTTCTCAACATGCGTTTGCTCGCCCTTCCACGTGAAAATGGGTGCTCACGGCAAAGGGGGGCTTGTGCGTCTGGGGGCAGGCGGAAGTCCACGCGGGAAATTAATTCTTATGGCAGGTCAGAGGCGTTTGTCAAGTGCCAGCGAGCGAAAACCAGCGGGGCTTCTCGATGGAATCTTGCCGGGATGGCTCGGCAAGGACCGCCTCCAGGAGAAGAAGAAGGCAGGGTCAGCCGTGAAACGAAGTTCCGCTGGTCCGTCTCTCCAGCGGGGGAAACAAGCCCAGCGGGCAAAGGATCGCCAGTCCCCAAGGCCATTGCCAGACGCAAGATCGCGGTCGCGCCGTTCTACACCTCAACGAAAAGTGGAAATGCCCTGGATATGCTCCAGGGTGAATCCTTGGTACGGCTGTCGAAGATGCGTGATGTTGGAGCAGAGTTCGGGCCTTGCGCTCATGGACAGTACCACTTGAGCTGACACGCGCTGGACGCTCATGAACGCTGCAGGCTAACATCCTCAACATGAGCGGAGCGGCCGCACTTCTGGTTTCAGTGGTAAGTCAAATTCCACCTTTGATTCTCACACGTCTCTGCATGTGCGTCTGAAGTTTGCAGCAGCAGGAGAACCGCTACTTCCATTGATTGCTGCAGTTTGTCGCAGGGACTTTTCGCCAACGTGGCATTCTTCAATGCTGCTTGTGTGCCTTCTGCCAGCATGGAACCCTCACTTGAGGTGAGCGCATCGACGGCATCACTCGTTTTCTTTCTCTCCTCCTCTCTGCCTTGGCTGTCGCCTTTTGCCTCTGGCGAGGGAAGGAAATGGATGCACGTGGTTGCACGTTGCAAACTAAGCTGTGCGGGCATTTTGTACCTCCGTTTCAGCCAGGTGACTGCGTGATGGTGGACATTCTGACGTACAACCTGCGCAAGCCTGAACGGGGAGACGTGGTGGGTGGGTGGCCCGGCAGTTCCTTTTCGCAGTTCTTCCCGCAGTTCCTTTTCTTGTGAATGGTGCCGGAACTCACATAGGCTTGGTGACGCGTGTGTGGCAGGTGGTGTTCCTGCCCCCAGATTCCCTCCTTGCAGAGGATTTTGCAGGTACGCGAACTGAACGTGCATCCTTGACTTACAGCTCATCCTGTCACAAATCTGGCCATCGTAATGTGGAGGCAGTGGTGGTTCTCATGTGCAGCGGGGCAGCGAAACTATGTGAAGAGAGTCGTCGGCATTTCTGGCGATACTGTTGAGGTGCGGCAGAAGAGTGCCACAACAAGAAGCATCTGCATTGGCAGTGGTCTGTGTTCACGGCAATGTGTGTGAAATAGCCTCATGTTTCTGGCAGGTGGATTCTGGCTCGGTGTTGGTGAATGGGTCGCCTCGAGCTGAAGAAGCACTGCGCTTTGCCAACAGAGTTATGAGAAACGGGGCTGACGTTGGCAGCTTTGTGACGGTGGGTAGGCTTGTGCCACTGGGCTCCTCCTTTGGCAGCTCTGGTGCCTTCACACGTCGTCATTGATGAGGTTGTTTGACTTGTTGCAGGCGGCTTACGATTTGAAGTCCGTGACTGTTCCTGATGGTGCTCTGTTTGTGCTGGTGAGTGAAGGCTTTTGAATGCTGCACATGCGTGCGTGCGCTTGCGCGTGCGTGCGTGGGTGCGTGCATGCGTGCGTGCGTGCGTGCGTGCGTGCGTGCGTGCGTGCGTG
>SZWC01000826.1:79878-95878 GCA_023375785.1 Penium margaritaceum
TGTGTGTGTGTGTGTGTGTGTGTGTGTGTGTGTGTGTGAGTGTCTGAGTGCCCCTGGCTGGACCATTGGTAATCAATGCCTTACTTTTGGAATGTGCAGGGTGACAATCGCAATCGAAGCGCAGACTCGCATGTCTGGGGATTCCTGCCCTTGGACAAAGTGGTGGGCAGGTGTTGGCTACGCTTCATTCCTCTGACAAGGCTTGGACTTCTGTAGACTGCCTTAAGACTTGAAAGCGTCAATGTTCTAACTAAAATGTACAGCAGGCTTCATCACATCAAGCCACCTGCATGCTCGATCAACCTGTTCAAGGCCCTCTGTTGATACTAGGTGCATGACGCGTGGTCTTCATTCACGTGTCACTGTGCAACAAGGAATGCCTTGCCTGAAGTGCTGTGCGCCTCAAGTGCTTTTCAAGCCATGGAACCTCATCAACTTTTGCGTGAGCAAACAAGTTTCTCTGTTTTTGTTGAACCTTTCGCTTAACTACCATTGTCTGACATTCGTCCTTTGTTATTCATCTTCATGGGTTAGTGGGCCAGAAACCCATGTGCTTTGCAACGATACGAGTACATTCTTCAGTTCAGGTGCAACCTCTAGGATTCCATGGTCATGAAGCACTAGAGGTCTTGGAGGTTGAGCTCAGTGATTCCAGCATCTTGATATCTTCACTTTCAATGAGGACAATCTTAGGATAGGACTTTCTTCATTAATACGCGATGCAGCGGGACAAGTATGACTGGGTTGAGTCCTTTGGAACAATAATATACATAGTAGTGGTCCATGCACATGGGTATAGAGGGAGTTCCACCTCTTCATCATTATCCCATTGGTAGGTGTTACTGATGTAAAATGGGAGTTTAAGGACTTCAACAAAGTTCTCATCCAATTTCTATGAAACTGCTATGAAACTTCTTAGCCTTGTTGCTGCAGACGTGGTGACACAGTCCAGCCAGTTGACACACTAGCAAGCGGGCAAGTGCAAGATACTGCGAGGGTTGGGTTAGGGAGAAAAGGGGTCTCATAAGCTTCAATAGCCTTAGCAATGCAAAGTGAAATGATAATTGACAAGCACACAACATAAGGGCTTGGCGTGGCGCACGGCGGGTGATGCGCGCAACATTGTCAGTTTGTCCTAAAACCACCCCCAACCACTATTCTGGCCATAACTTTGTGCAGAGGCATCCAAACGCAACACTTTTGAACCTTGAGATGCCAACGCTTGAGTTGGACGCTATGACTGGTCACACGCACAGGTCCGACATCTGTCGATGGACACACAATGCAAAACAAGCAAATCGGGCTCAAGAGGTAGTCATCGAGAAAACTCTAGCAATAGCAGAAAAATTGTCGAGCACCCCAGCAAGCACCCAAGACACAGTGGGAGCTTTCTGGCAGCTACTGGTGTGTGTGGTCACTGTTGAAGTTCGTTGGCCACTCACATCTCTATGTCCTCTTGTCTCCTCCTCCATGCACACACATGTACAGATTAATTGACATGGCCTCACCTGGGAAGACATCAAGCGAGCCTACAATGGTTGGCGTTTCTGGCGACTTGACCCAAGTGCTTCACCCAGGAGTGCCTTCTCGGCACATGCATGGTCATGACTTGATTCTCTATCTCTCATGTGGGAAATGCTAGGGCTCGTACATTCTTACTGCCGTGCCCTACATCATGTTTGCTTGCCTTGAGTGTTTTCTGGGGAGCTGCATTTTTCGGGAGCTGATCCTTAGGGGGCCACCGTGCCGGGTTCACCCATGCATTGGTGAGTAGCCGCTGCACGGATTAATTCCAAGCAGTCGGGCTCGACCCCCAGGTGGCGGTGTGTGCTCACTCGAGCGTCTTGCTCGCAGCGAGTACATGCTCACCGGTTGCTAAGTCTCGCTCCCTCACCTCTCACACTTTCGTCTTGGTTCTAGCCCGAGTTCGTAAGGTAAGTGGTTCCCACATCCATGGCTTCTCGTGTGCTTCCTCGTGCTTTGATGCTCCTTCACATACATGTGCCCTAGGAGGTTGCCTGGTAACTACAGTCACCACCCGTCGGTACTCCGGGCGACTTGGGTCCGAATCCAAGACCTGCACAAGCATGGACGAGCGAGTGGTCACAGTAAGTTGTACAAATAGATGGGAACGGCTCATATCACAACACTCCCCATGACCCGATGGTACGCATGTTCATACACATGCAGAACTGACACATGTGTGCAATGTGGTGCTCAATTTTCCATACTCACACACCCCACACTCAGCCACTCTTTGGCAAGGGGCAAAGCTCGACATAACGAATGACCACTATGAACTTTCAGTGCGCCAGTGCGTTGGCAAGGAAGTCAGCCCGCTTCATGCCTGTACCGGCCCAGATGATGGAGATCACCTGTCGCTCCAGAAGATCACGCACAAAGTGACACTCAACGGCGATGTGCTTCGTGTGTGCATGAAACACACCAGAGTTCTCTACAATAGAAAGAGCACTTTGGTTTTCATAGCGCAGAACAATGCAAGGTAGACACCGACGCAACTCACGAGACATACGCTTTAGCCACAAGCTCGACTGCAACATACTCAACCGAAATACAACCCTGCTTGCCGCGATGCCACAACACAGCCGTGCCACCTAGCTGGAACATGTAGCCTGCCCGACTGCGCCCATCAGGGCTCCAGGCCCAGTCATTGCTTGTGTAGCACGTAACTATGCAAACTAGGGCGTAACTAGGGCACAACTAGTCTGCAAGAAGAGTGGAACTAGGACGCAAGTAGGATGTAACTAGGGCGCAACTAGGGCACAAGAAGGGCGCAATAAGGGTGCAACTAGGACGCAACTAGGGCGTAACAAGGATGCAACTAGTACACAACTAGGACGCAAGAAGGGCGCAACTAGGACAGAGCTAGGGCGCAACTAAGGCCCAACTAAGATGTAACTAGGGGGTAAGAAGGGGGCAAGAAGTGTGCAACTAGGGTGCAACTATGGCACAACCAGGGCTCAATCAAGACGTAAGAAGGACGCGACTAGAGCCTAAATATGGCACAACTAGGACGGGACTAGGGCGCAACTAGGGCGTGACTATGGCGAGCTAGGGTGCAACTACTGTAAAACTAGGACGCAAGAAGGGTGGAATTAGGGCGCAAATAGGGTGCAAATAGGGTAGAACTGGGACGCAACTAGGGTGCAAGAAGGGTGCAACTAGGACACAACTAGGGCGTAGCTAGGGCGCAGCCTGGGCGCAACTACGGTGCAAGAAGGGGACAACTGAGCTGCAACTAGGACACAACTAGGGCGTAACTAGGACACAACTAGAGCTCAAGAAGGGCACAACTAGGGTACAACTAAGGCGTAACTAGGACACAATTAGGGCGTAAATAGGGCACAACTAGGGCGTACTTAGGGCGCAACTAGGGGGCCACTATGGTGCAAGAAGGGAACAACTAGGACATAGATAGGGCGTAACGAGAGTGCAACTACAGTGGAACAAGGGCACAAGAAGGGAGGAACTATGGCACAAGTAGGGCACATCAGGAGGGACACTAGGGTGAAACTAGGACGCAACCAGGGTACAACTAGGGTGTAACTGGGTGCAACTAGGGCACCACTAGGACACAACTAGTGTGTAACTATGATGAACTAGGGTGAAACTAGGGTACAACTACGACACAAGAAGGGCGCAACTAGGGTGCAATTAGGACGTAACTAGGGCGCAACTAGGATGCAATAAGAAGGCAACAAGGGCACAACTAGGGCTGAACTAAGGCAAACTAGGGTGCAACTAGTGCACAATTAGGGCGTAATAAAAGTATGACTAGGGCACAACGAGGGTGGAACTAGGACGAAAATAGGGCGTAACTAGGGCATAAGAAGGATGCAACTGAGGTGCAACTAGGGCGTGACTAGGGTGCAGTGAGGATGCAACTAGGGCACAAAAGGGGTGTAACTAGGGCGCAACTAGGGTACAATCAGGCACAACGACATTGCGGCTAGGGCACAAGAAGGGCACAACTAGGGCGCAACTAGGTTGCAAGTGCGGTGGAATGAGGGTGCACGGAGGGTGCAACAAGGGCGTAACCAGGGTGCAACTGGGACACAACTAGGGTGCAAGAAGGTTACTAGTAGGTCACAACATCTAGGGCGCAACTAGGAGGCAATAAGCGCACAACTAGAGCGCAACTAGGGCACTCCTAAGATGCAACTTGGACGTAACTAGGGTGTAACGATGGGGTTACTAGGGTGCAACTAGGGCGCAACTAGGAAACAAGAAGAGCACATTTAGGATGCAACTAGGGCACAACTAGGGTGTCACTATGGCACAAGAAGGGAACAACTAGGGCACAATTTGGACGCAGATAGGCGCAACTAGGACGCAACTAGGACACAAATAAGATAGAACTATGGCGAAATAGGGTGCAACTAGGGCACAACTTGGGTGCAAGAAGAGCACAACGAGGGCACAACTAGGGCGTAAATTGGACGCAACAAGGGCACAACTAGGGAACAAGAAGGGTGCATCTAGGATGCAACAAGGACATTACAAGGATGCAATTAGGGTGAAACTAGGGTACAAAAAGGGTATAACTAGGGTGCAACTAGGAAGCAACTAGGGTGCATCTAGGGTGCAACTATGGCGCAAGAAGGGTCTAAGTAGGACGCAACTAGGAGGTGACTAGGACGTAACTAGGGTGCATCTAGGGTGCAAGAAGGGCGCAACTAGGGTGCAAATAGGACATAACTAGGATGCAACTAGGATGCAACTTGAGCACAAGAAGGGTGCAACTAGGACAAAACTAGGACATAACTAGGGAAAACTAGGATGCATTTAGGGGATAATTATGGCAAACTAGGGCGCAACTAGGACGGAACCAAGACGTTACTATGGCGTATCTAGGGCACAACTAGGACACAACTAGGGTTCAACTATGGTACAAGAAGGGTCTAATTAGGGCACAAGTAGGGCGCAACTAGGGTTTAACTAGGGTGCAACTAGGGTGCAAGAAGGGCACAACTACGGCGTAACTAAGGCTCAAATAAGGGGTAACTACATTGCAACTAGGGCAAAAGAAGGGACCAACTAGGGTGTAACTAGGGCACAACTAGGGTGCAGCTAGGGCGTAACTAGGACATAACTAGGACGTAATTAGAGTACAACAAGGGTGCAAGAAGAGCACAACTAGGGCACAACTAGGGTGTAACTAGGGTGCAACTAAGGCAGAAGTAAGGCACAAGAAGTGTGTAATTATGGCACAACTAGGGTAAAACTAGGGTGCAACTAGGGTACAACTAGGACGTAACCACATTACGACTGGGATGTAACTAGGGTGCAACTAGGGTATAAACATGGCTAACTAAGGGGAAACTAGGGCACAACTAGGATGCAATATGGAGGCAACTAGGGTACCTCTAGGGCGTAACTAGGGAGTAACTAGGGCACAACTAAGGCATAACCAAGGTAAACTAGGGCGCAGCTCGGGCACAACTAGGGCGCAAGAAGGTTACAACTAGGGTACAAATAGGGTAAAACTTGGGTATAACTAGGGTGTAATTAGAATTCAAGAAGGGCGTAACTAGGGTGCAACTATGGCGTTACTTAGGCGCACCTACGGCACAACTTCGGTGCAAGAAGGTCGCAACTAGTGTGCAACTAAGGCATATCTAGGGTGCAACTAGGGCGCAACTAGGGTGCAAATTGGACGTAAAGAGGACGCAAACAGGAAGCAACTAGGGCACAAGAAGGGCACAACTAGGGTACAAGTCGGTTGCAACTAGGGCGCAACAAAAGCATAACTAGGGCAAAGGAAGGGCGCAGCTAGGGTACACCTTGGGCACAACAAGGGTGCAACTAGGACACAACTGGAATGCAACTAGGATGAATATAGGGAACAACTAGTGTATAATTAGGACACAACTAGGGTGAAACTAAGACCAACTAGGGAGCTGCTAGGTTGTAACTAGGGTTAAAACTATTGCACAATTAGGGAACATCTAGGGAACAACTAGGGTGCACTTAGGGAGAAACTAGGGTGCAACTAGGATATAAGTAGGATGCAACTAGGATGTAACTAGGGTACAACTAGGGTACAACCAGGATGTAACTAGGGCAAACTAGGGAACAACAAGGGTGCCACTAGGACGTAAGAAGGGTGAAACAAGGACGCATATAGGGCACAAGAATGCCACAACGAGGGTGTAGCTAGTGTGCAACTAGGGTGCAACTAGGATACAAGAAGGGCGGAACCAGGACACAACTTGATTGCAACTAGGGCGCATCTAGGGCATAACTAAGATATAAGGAGGGAGCCTAGGACGTGCATAAGAAGGGCTCCTAGGGCTTCCGTAAGAAGAGCACACATGCATCGGAAGTCTCTTTGCCCTAAGTAGCCGTGGACACTTGGTGTGGATCAGAGCACGCCAGGACATCATTCCTGATAACTAGGACGCAACTAGAGCGCAACAAGGGTGTACATAGGACGTTACCATGGCGACATAGGACGCAAATAGGGTGCAACTGGGGCACAAGAAGGGCGTAACTAGGGCGCAACAAGGGCACAATTTGGGCAAAACTAGGGAAAAACTAGGGTGTAAGGAGGACCAAGTAGGGCGTAACTAGCCAAAACTACTGAGCAACTATGGTACAAGAAGGCCACAATTAGGGTTGAAGATGGACGTACCTAGGACATGACTAGGACGCAACTAGGATGCAGAAAGGGTGCAACTAGGGCATAACTATGGTGCGGCACAAAAAGGGTGCAACTAGGGCACAACTAGGGTGACGAGATCGCAAGTAGGGTGTAACTAGGGCGTAACTAGGATGCATTGAGGGTGCAATTAGGATGTAACTAGGCTGCAACTAGGATGCAAGTAGATGCAAGGAGGGTAAATTTAGGGCAAAACTAGGACACAACTAGGACATAACTAGGACGTAACTAGGATGGAAGAATGACACGACTAGGGTTCAGCTTGGGTGCAACTAGGGCAAAACTATGGTACCATTAGGGTAAAACTAGGGTACAACTAGGTTGAATCTAGGGCACAACTAGGGTACAACTAGGACGTAACTAGGGTGCAACTAGGATACAACTTTGGTGCAGCTAGGGTACGACTATGGAAAAAAAGGGCACAACTAGGGAGCAACTAGGATGCAACTAGGGTGTAACTAGAGTGCAACTAGGGTGTAACAAGGGTACTACTAGGGCGTAAATTGGGCACAACAATGGCGCAACTAGGACACAACTAGGACACATCTAGGACATAACTATGTTAAACTAGGGTATAACTTGTGCGGCACTAGGGTGCAAGAAGGGTGCAACTTAGGTGCAACTAAGGCACAACTAGGGCACAACTAGGGCGCAACTAGGGCGGAAGTATGGCGCAACTAGGGCGCAACTAGGGCGGAAGTAGGGCGCAACTAGGGCGCAAAAAGGGCACAATTCGGATGTAACTAGGACATAACTAGGACAAAACAATGGCACAACTAGGGTGCAAGAAGGGCACAACTAGGGCGTAACTAGGACGCAACTAGGATGCAACTAGGACACAAGAAGGGCAACGAGGACGCAACCAGTGCACAACTAGGACGTAACTAGGACGTAGAAAGGACACATCTAGGATGCAACGAGGGCATGCCTAGGATGAAACCAGGATGCAACTAGGGTGCAAGAAGGTTACAAACAGGGCACAAGTAGGACATAACCAGGACACAAGTAAGACCTAACTAGGGCACAAGAAGGATCAACTAGGATGTAACTAGGACGTAACTAGGGTATAACTAGGACAAAAGAAGGACATAACTAGGGTATAAAATGGGTGCAATAACGGTGTAAATATGGCGCAACTAGGGTGCAACTAGGGCGTACCTATGACAAACTAGGGTGCAACTAGGGTGCAATTAGGGTGCAACTAGGGTGAAACCAGGTTGCAACTACGGTGGAGATAGGGCACAATTAGGGAACATGAAGGGTATAACTAGGGTGCTACGAGGACGTAACTAAGGTGCAAGTAGCGCGCAACTAGGATGCAAGAAGGGCACAACTAGGGTGCAACTAGGGCTTAAATATGGTACAATTAGGACACAACAAGGGTGCAATAAGGGCACAACTAGGGTGCAACGAGGGTACAAGAATTGCGCGACTAGGGCATAACTAGGGGTTGTCTAGGATGCAACTAGGATGCAAGAAGGGCGCAACTAGGGCGCAGCTAGAGTTGTAACTAGGGCCCAACTAGGACGCAACTAGAGCGCAAGAACGGTGCACCTTGCGCATGACTTGAGCACAATATTGATGCAACTAGGGTACAACTAGGGTGCAACTAGGGTGTAATTATGGTGTAACTAGGACGAAACAAGGACACAGCTAGGACACAACAGGGGCACAACTAGGGCCCAACTAGGGCGTAAATAGGGTACAAGAAGGGCACAACTAGGGTGTAAGTAGGGTGCAATTAGGGCGAAACCAGGGCGCAAGAAGGATGTAACTAGGACACAACTAGGATGCAACTAGAGCACAACTAGGGCATAACTCAGACGGAACTAAGATGCAACTAAGGAGCAAGAGGGGTGCAACTAGGACACAATCAGTGCGCAACTAGGGCACATTTAGGGTGTAACATGGATGCAAGAAGGGTGAAACTAAGGTGTGACTAGGACGTAACTAGGGTTAAACTAGGGTATAACTAGGGCATAACTATAGAGAACCAAGGTGCAACTATGGTGCATCTAGGATGCAAGAAGGGTACAACTAGTGCGCAACCAGGACACAAGAAGGGCACAGCTAGGGTGAAACTAGGGTGTAACTAGGGTACAACTAGCAAGCAAGAAGGACGTAACTAAGCGTAACTAGGATGTATTTAGGGTGCAACTAGGACACAACTAGGATGCAAGAAAGGCACAATTAGGATGCAACTAGGACGCAACTAGGGTGCAACTAGGGCAAAACTAGGGTGGATCTAGGTCGCAACTAGGGCACAAGAAGGACACAACAAGGGTGCGACTAGAGTGCAACTAGGGAAAACTTGGGACATAAATATGACACAAAATAAGTAGTTGTACCTTAGGTATGTCCTAGGTTCTCCCTCGTGCCCTAGTTGTGTGTTAACTACGATCTAGTTGTACAGTAGGTGTGTCATTTTTGTGCCCTACATGTGCCCTAGTTGCACCCTAGTAGTGCCCTGGTGATGCCATTGTTACACCCTAGTTACGCCCTTCTTGCCCCCTAGTTGCGTCCTAGTTGCACCCTTTTTGCGCTATAGTTACGCCCTAGTTGCGTCCTTCTTACGTTCTAGTTGTGAACTAGATGTGCCCTAGTTGCACCCTAGTTATACCCTAGTTACACCCTTGTTGCACCCTTCTGGTGCTTAGCTATGACGTAGTTAAGCCCTATTTATGGCCTTCTTGTGTCCTCATTACACCTTAGTTGCAGCCTAGTTGTCCACTAGTTGTGCCCTTGTTGCGCTCTAGCTACGCCCCAGTTGCGTCATTCTTACGTCCTAGTGGTGCCCTAGTTGTGCCCTAATTGCGCCGTAGTTTGCCATGGTTACGCCCGAGTTGCACTCTAGTTGCACCCTAGTTACACTCTAGTTACGCCCAACTTGTATCCTAGTCATCCCTTTCTTGTGCCATGGGTATGTCCTAGTTGTTCCCTTAAGGATTTGAGGTACCACAGTGTAGTGGTCAAAGACGAAGAAAGTCGCTTCTTGACGTGTGAGAAAGATTGACCAAATGTCAAACACGAGTAAAATTTGAAAGCGACACCTTGAGTCTATAACCACTCAATGAGTGAGTATGTCACAAATATTGATAGACAAAAGTGTGTGAACCAATGCCGGTGACAAGAGTTCATCTTCTATTTTGTGAAGATTCCATTTAGGTAGAATACGTGCAATACTCCTTTTCCACTATTGTAGCTTCCGCGTATTATGACAATCTCATAGTTTTCTACAAACCATCTACGACATAGTTGGGATCACGTTATGGTCTACGTTTTGCACCCAAAGCTTTTGACCGTGGAGATGACCTACAAGCCAACTGCTTTATGCTAACAACGTCTTTGCACCCATATCTTGGTGGCCCGACCAACCACGTAACGAGTCATAATGAACATTGCGACAAGCTTATGACTAGTGTGTCATAACCAAATGTTGATGTGAACGGATTCTTCAAAATGGGCCTTGAGAAGAGAAATTTGTCACTAGATTTTGTGGATGTTTTGAAGAATTTTTAAACTTGAGGACATCATGACACAGTACACAAGTTGTGTACATCAGACTATTTAAACATCGTACGGATGGATTCCGATTGTGCCAAAGGCATGGTGTAGCACTGTATATGCTATATCGATGAACAAAAAATAGCCAACATATGATTTGTTGGAACAATTCCAATCTCCGACAGAGATTTTAGTAATTACTGTGTATTCGAACCATGCTTCGTTGACCCGGAAGGTCATGATGAAACGATTGAACTCTGTTAGTTTTGGGGATGCTTCAAATGATGTGCATCGCCAACTGGAAGCATAACATGTTTTTGGATGCCACTGTGATGGTATCCACAATGGTGG
This sequence comes from Penium margaritaceum, assembly GCA_023375785.1. Classification (NCBI taxonomy): domain Eukaryota; kingdom Viridiplantae; phylum Streptophyta; class Zygnematophyceae; order Desmidiales; family Peniaceae; genus Penium; species Penium margaritaceum. The sequence goes on from SZWC01000826.1 coordinate 90,416, forward strand.
TTGTTATTCAGGTGTCTTCAATGCAGACGATACCCTTTACAAGTGCCAGGGATAACGCATACGGAAATACTCCATTGAGTGTAACTACTAAATGTACACAATAGCAGATATTGCAATAATATGAATTGATGCCACTTGGCAAACATGCACCATCACGTACTCTTAGAATGGAATTCTTGGGATACTTCTTTTCCGAACGGATGCGTGTTTTCCTATCTATCTATCGAAGGAAATCACAAATTTCGGAAAGGTTCCTTAAGAGGAACAATCCATTGCATTTCTGAGTGGAATCCTGGCATGTGATCACACAAAAGAGGAAAAAAGTATGAACCGGTCATTCCAGGATCTCCACATGTGATTCAAAAGTGTTCGATCAGGATTACATGAAATCGACACCCCAAAAGTGTCTATCCAACTTGTACAACATGGATTGCAATCATGGTACACCCGGTTGGTAAATACCATATCATGAACACTCTATTCGTGGACCTGATCCATGGTCGTTGAGATCGGTTACCTTGGCTAGCCAAGTTGAAAGCGATATGCTTTTTATAAGGACGTTAGTGGCAGCCTAAGATACCCATTTCCAAATGGATTATGGTTGAGACAAAGATCATCTAGGTCGTAGCATTGTTGTGTTCAATGATGGACTCTAAAATCAATTGCGCGTGCCAGACGACCAATGTCACCTCCCTCAAAGATGAGTACAATGTTTGGAAAGGAGAAAAGTGTGCTCACCAGGGTCTTGGTGTATCCCAACCCTAAGATCAAGCTAGCAACTGAGTTGCATGAGCTTTGTAGAGCTTGGTTGAGTTCAGCCAACCAAGCCACAGGTGCTGAAAGAGGTCTGGTAGACCTACGTGCGGTCATGAACACATGATTGCAAACCGAGTTCGGAAGAGATTGTGTCCAAAATACATGGGAAGTGTTGCGTAGATGTGTAAAGTTTTTTGCGAGGATGCCCGGTTCATTGGTCTTAGGGAGGCCCCTTACGAAGGGGGAGGAGGCGCCACCACGACATCTTGCTGAACACTTACCTCACAAAATGTGGGAAGACACATCCTATGTAATCTCTTCCAACTGGGATGATACTGCTGACCATGTATGTCCCAAAAGGCATCCACCTTTCCTCTGATACACACGTGTAATGAGTCTTTGGTGAATACTCACCTACACTTGTGAAGAACGTACAAGGATTGTGCGTGCCTCATGTCGACAAGAGCAGAGGGATCAAATGATCAACATTGGATGTGGTATGCAAATGACCATAATCACAAAAGGCACACATGTGTGTGGTTGATTGTGCGTGAATGTGACTCAACCATCTTGCGTATGACAAGAGTTTTCACACGCGATCTTATTTATGCTTCTTACTGCATGGTTTGCATCATGAAGTATGCAATGACCAACCCTCCGTGAGCAAAGCCGAACCGAGACTGTTCAAAGCATGGGGTGAGGAATGCAGCGTATGGACCATTTTACGGTTAAAAACAGTCATAAATCAATTACCGGATACTCGAGGCTCACGTTTCGAAGAGCCAAAGCCCGGGGAAAATATGTATGGGCAAGAGCCTGAATCAACTATGGCGTATAAAACACCCCTCCGCTAGATTCTAGGTCAAAGGAGTGTCGCGATAGAAAATCCATTGCGTTACTCATCCTCTACTCTTAGCTTGGCGCTATGGTCTTGTTCTATTGTGGCAACACCACGTGGAACGATTAGACTGAGGATTACTGTTTTACATCCATGCTCTATGACGACCCAGTCCGTTTGTGGCCAGGTTCGTCTTAGTCAAAATGCCTGATGCGACCATTCACACATCCTCCTTGGACGACTATTATGAGGGCCTACATTTTGCGTTCCACACTTAGTCGCAAAACAGACCACGCCCGTTACAGATGTCCCCGTACACTTTTGTTTGCACACCCAGCAACGCATGCCGCGAGTGAGCTTGATTTTGGAGTGGGCTTATCGGCTTTGTTTTGCCGGTGTTGGACGGATGAGAGCCACAATTTTTGTTGTCTGGGTATCCGAGCTATTTGGCCCTTTTTTAATCTCATTTGAAGAGGTTATGTGTGATGGACCCCCGAGAAATGGGTAAGAAATTCGTCGCAAGCATTTTCCCCCAAATAATCGTAACCTCTGGAAATTGGATGGAAGAAAGAAACCACATCAACGTAGCCCCTACCAATGAAAACGTGAGTCGAAGAGGGGGGGAAAACAACTTCGACGCAAAGAAAAGAAAGGGAATGGAGCGAAGCCATGTGTTAGGCTTCTGTTATGCCAAAGACCCAATTTACAGAAGTAGATTTTCTTCGAGTGGTCATTCTTAACGAGAGAATTGGTTGAGAAAGTAGGCAGGCCACCGATTCATTGCAAATTGGGGGATTACATGGCATCGTCTACGGTGGGGTGGTATGTTTGTGTGGTATTTAGTGGTATGATTTTTTTCTCGATGAAAGTTCCGATTCCCCGCTGTTTTGTCACCCGAGACCCTCATATACCCCTCCATCGAAACAATAAGCCCCATCCGCCCCTCCGTCGCAACATTAAGCCCCATCTGTCCCTTCATCGGAACAAGAAGCCTCATCCGCCCCTGTCAGACAACAATAAGCCCTATCCCCCCCTCCCCCAGTTTTCACCATGTGCAAATTGCGATGCATCTCGCTGCTTAAGCATGGCGAGATCGGGCATGCCATGCTATAATGCGGCCTTCCATCGCATCCGTCGCAATGGAGGGCTGCGGTAACATCGAGGGTGTGGGGGGTGGGGGAGGGGATTGCCGACCGACGGACGTCGGCCGGCACTTCGTCAACTGCCGCAACACCCCTCCCACCCTCCCCCTCGCCTCTCGCAGCCCACCAACCCACCCACACGCCCGCCGATTGAGGCCTTCATGATTGGGGGGGGGGGGGAGGGGATTGCCGACCGACGGACGTCGGCCGGCACTTCGTCAACTGCCGCAACACCCCTCCCACCCTCCCCCTCGCCTCTCGCAGCCCACCAACCCACCCACACGCCCGCCGATTGAGGCCTTCATGATTGGGGGGGGGGGAGAGGAGGGGGACACCGCCGGGGATTGCGGCCGATGGGCATCTGTAGGAATCCTCGCTCCATCAATGGGGAGTTGAGAATCCCTTTTTGTTTGAATTTACATTTGTTCTACTTTATACCCTCGTTTGAGATAAAAACTATTGAAAAATCACCCCCTCATTACACCCGAGGTTTTAGGGTTTATGTTTGCGTGGGCACCTGTTGGGCCTAGCAGGTTTCCTTCCAATGTATGGGGAGTCTTGGACCCCCCATGCAAACTTCCCGCAAACCACTTACAAAAAATCACAAACCATTCTATTAAGGATTTTGTGATAATTGGGTCAAGAAGTGTGACGTCAGCATGTCAACGCCGCATCTATGCAACGTCCACATGCTATATGTCGACAAGAAAGTGGGGTATATTTTTTATTTTCTACGCGTGTAAACTCGCGTTCTTGTATAAAGGGCGGATCATGCTTATTTTTGCAAGGAAGGGGCAAATCAGGCTTATTATTTGGAAGAAGGGGCGGATGGGACTTGTTCCGAGCGACGGGGGGATCAGGCTTATTGTCCGGAACGAGTGGTGCATGGTCAGTTTGCCCATTTTTTTCAGGGTGCTATTTTTTCTTGCTACGTTCCGAGTGGTCCATGTATGACCATTCGATTTTGGTGGGGGCCACATTTAGGTACTCGCTGAGGAGGGGCACCGTGTTTTAGAACTAGTTTGAAAAGGGTACTCAAATTGCATTTTGTTTCAGCTGGTATGAGCATGCGACTGCTGGGGAGCGCGCAAGCAGGTGCATGAGTTGAAGGCGATGGCATGCCCAGCGGCGACATCGGCTCATGTTGCGAGCTGTCCTCTCATAACTCGCCGAGGTATGGCCGTGCCTGGGATTCGATGAATAGGCAGCGCCTATCGACGCTTCTCAACTTGAAAGGCAAAAATGACGTCAGCATTAAAAGTTTCTCGATATTACGATTCAATATGACGAAAAAAATGTGGTTGATGAGTAATATGAGTCGATTTACAGCTATCGAACCGTTCTTCGACCTTCCAATACGCAATTCAGAAGGAATTTCAGGGAAGAATCCCCGAAAAGGCGCCTCGAAAGTTGAGTGGCGTAGATAGGCGCTGCCTATTCATCGAATCCCAGGCACGGCCTATGGCCGGGGTCACAGGCCATCACTGATGGGCTTGAAAATTCGACGACGAAAACCGGCTGATGGCCGGCTGATGGCGTCTGTTCCAGCGCGAAGTTTCATATCGCTCACCGCCCTCGTAGTTTGCTCTAAAAATTTGACATCTTCGCGCCAGCTTCGTCACCGCCACAACTGGTCGTCAAACCGTATTCGACTGATGGCGTATGACCGTGATGGTGATGGACCTAGCGTGACCGACAGCTCCACCTGGCTGTTAGCGCACGTTACTGCCCATCAACGCCCATCAACCCTTTCGGTTGATGGGCGCTGATGGGCCGACCTCGTCATCGCGCGAAACTGGCAAATTTTAATTAAAAAGACCCGCCTTCGGATCAGATAACACCTGCCTGTTTCGCACGACGGCGAAAGTCACGTTGCCCATTGACCCATTTTAAAATAAAAACTTGAACTAGTGGCGGGAAAGACCTAATTTTTTACCCATCAGCATGGCTGATGGCGTGTGACCGTGATGGCCAGTGAATCGTTCCCGATAATCCGTCCGATTTAATTTTGTCGTTCCCGCGCTTTTTTTAAAGCCCATCTGATGGCCTGTGACCCCGGCCTAAGTTTTTTCGGAGGCCCACATCGACCTCGATGTCTCTGGAGATAGGCCGTAAGAGGGAAGGCCTCGTCCGGCCTCAGCGACGCTTCTCCGATCCACCCGCGCATCCCGTCTGCCATGCGCTGGTCGAGTTTGGGGTACTGTTCTTAGTTGTACACCTCCCCAGCCACCAACTCTCCGCGAAATTTCGCGGAGAGTTGGTGGCTGTAGAGGTTACAACTAGAACCCCCCACCAAACTTCTTTCATATGTCGCACTTTCCTTTATAGTTTTTCGTCACAACCACTTCAAACCAATTTCGGTGAACTGAGTTTCAATGTCTATCCAGCGTGACAATTTGATGTCTTGCCACGTGGCAATTTATGGTCGCCGACGAATAGGAACAATATGCATATACTACTTTCGTCACGAACAAAGTGAGGAACCTGACTTTGTTCGAACGAAACAAAATCAGCCTCCGCCAATTGTCCACGCCAATAAGAGCATACCTATTTTGTTTTCGCAAAAAAAAACATTTTTTAGCTGAACAAAGTCGGTATCTCTCTTTTGTACAGAACGCAGTAGATATCCTCTTTTCGGAAAACAATTTTTCTTACGATGCTGCTTCGCGCTTTCCATAATCACGTGAGTTATAATTGCTTTACAACAAGGTTACTCGCTCATGTCTC
>SZWC01000826.1:129974-147865 GCA_023375785.1 Penium margaritaceum
CCCCCCCCCCCCCCCCCCCCCCTGGAGTTTTGAGTGCGGGATGGTGGTGACAGCAAGAAATAGGGTGTGTGAAATACAAGTTGAGGGAAAACTGTGTGAGGAGGACAAAAGGGAGAGGGGCGGGGGGGGAGGGGGGAGGACTCCCTGCGGCTGGACAGTCTTCCCTCTGTGGATAAGGATGCAAACAAACATACCTGATGACAAGACAATTCACGCCAGTCAACCGCATGACCATGTGCCTTTTTTTACATCACAAGTGTTTTGTTCGGCATGACCATGAGTTCATTTGACATGATCATGAGTTTGGGCTAAGATCTTTCGCTGGAGTGAAATTCTCGCTGTAACCCTTTCGGCCGAAATTTTCATCATTGAAAAACCAGGAAAATAGAGGAATTGACACCCCAACTTGAAAAAATCACTTATTTTTTTAAAAATCCATCCATATGGCATTTTCCGGTCATTCTTCCCCACCTTCAGTACAAAGCCTTCTTAGAATCAGTGATCTAGACACTGAGAGTTGCACCATATATTTGACAAGTCAGACATGATTTTTTTTTTTAGATTATAAAACTTTAGCCATGTTTAGGGCGACATTTTTGGCCGAAACGAAATTCGGCCGAAATTTCGATCTTCAAGATTTGAAAAATAACGAAATTGAGATCCCTGAGTTTGGGAGGGTCAACCACACACAGAGGACAATAACCATGCTCGGACCAAGGTGCCAGCCAGCCACGCAGCAAAGTCAGACAGAGGGGTGAGGTAGGCGGGAGTGTGAAGCTGACCTTGTTTCAGAACACCAAAAAAAACAAGTGCGCAGACAACTCCTACATGAGTGGGCACACATCCCTTCCCACATCCCTGAGGGAACAGGGCAGCTGCCACCCACTTCCCCAACCATACTGGACATGCTAGTCGTCCGAGTGACCCACGCCGACACTCACCTCGGACGCGCTCACTAGCGGACAACTTGGCCAGAAGAGAATAGTGCCGATTCCTGTCCTGTGCACCGTCGGAACGCACCGCCCAGATCCTGATCGTTCCGGACGCGTGCACTGCGACGATGAGCGGCTGATGGTGGTGGTGGTGGTCGTCAGCTGCGCTGTCGCCAAGCGTGTGCGTCTGGTGGACTATTGTCAGTGACATGACCGGCGAGGATATGGCAGCTGCTGCAGCGGAAGTGGCGCCTGCTGTTGCTGCTGCTGCTGCTGCTGCTGCTGCTGCCGCGTTTGCTGAAGGTGCCACACGCGCCCTGCTGGCGCCAGACAGCGGGGTTCGCATGAAGCCAAAGAGCCGACCGATGCCAAATCCAGAGGGGGTTCCAGGAGCAGGTGCTTCTGCTCCTCCGCCTCCCCCTTCCTCAATGCTGGTCGCCGCTGCTCCTGGTGATGCTGCTGCAGGCCCAGCTGCTGCAGTTGCTGCCGAGGCTGCGGATGCCGCTGTCGGGGCGGGACCCCTACCACTGTGCAAGTCGCCGTGAGGGTCGTGCAGTTCCACGGCGCTGGGAGGAGTCTGAGTCGAGGGATGCCGATGCGGCGGAGCTTGAGAGACAGTCGGAGAAAACGGGACCCACAAAGCCGCGCCGGAGGAGCCGCCGAGGCATGCCGCGTCCGCGCTCGAACAAAACGACGAAACGGAACCCAACCTGGCCGCGGCCTCCGCAGCGATGCGGGTGCTGCCGATGCTGCTAGCGGAGAAGGAAGACAAGACGAACGATGAATTCGAGGAGGAGGAGGAGGAGGCACGGCATACTGTCGAGCAGGACGTCTCGAAGCCATTGTGGTGTCCTCCTGTCTGTGGCGAGAGACGAACCCCTGACTGGTTTGCCCCCTGTGCTGTCTCTGTGGGGAGTCGTGTGAGCCCACATTCGGCCGACAAAGGGACGCTGTAGACAACTCCTGCGACCGACACGACGGCGATGGTGAGAGGAAGGAACGCTGCGCTTGCCGCAGAGCTGCTGCTGGTGCTCGCTGGAGAAAATGCGTTCTCCTTGCTGGAGGCAACAAAGGGCAGCAGAGCGGTCGTGAATTCGAGCCGGATGACGACCCGCTGCCGTCGCTGCGACGGCCTCTGCTGCTGATGACTGCGAGATCTTGACCGTTGATCGTTGGAGACTGTCGTTGCGGATGGCACTGATGGGGATTGCGATGCAAACACGCACTCCTCCCTCAGCTCCAAGACTCTCAGGCCGCCATCAACTCCTCCGCTCCGGAGCTGCCACGTCAGCATGTGCACATGTGGCGCAGCGCCAGCTGGACACGAGCCCCTTGCCAGTGCGCCAATGGTCAAATGCGAAGAACCCTTGCCAGACCCTCGTCCATGCTCTGCCCCCTCGTCATCAGCTGTCCGGGAAGCTTCCAGCGGACCTTCACTGCCAACTTGAACAAAAACTCCGCCTGCCAGCTTGGCATTACCTGGCTCATTCTGACCACGTTGCTCCCTGCTTGACCCATCTTGCTGCTGCTGCTGCTGCCGCTGCTGGTGTTGCTGCTGCCGCCCACTGAAATCGGTCGACGCAGCCAATATGGGCACGTCAGCAGAGGAGGAGGGGGGAGGGACTTGGACGTGAATCCAGGCATCTGGCGGCGGACAGACAGGCACCTCCATGACCGTCAGAGTCTTCGTCTCGCGCAGACGCTGCAGACGCCACTGCAGCTGCTTGTCTGTCCGGTCATCAGTCCAAAGGTTTGGCGCTCGACATGCTTTCGTGCTCGTTCCAGATCGATTAGGGCCTTGCACCAATACTAGGGCTTTAATGCATGAGGTGACGAATATTCTGATTTGCACAGCCATAAAGAAATTAAATTAAAGGGGGTGAACAGACTATTTAAAATCTACAGTTTCTCGTAGATTTAGCGCTAGATTGCTGATCGGGGGAGTGACCACATATCCACAGAATTCTCGAAATCTATCGCCATATCCACGTTTCGCACATTAACCACACCATATCCAATTCTGATTCCTTTGTGATTTGTTAAGAGGAGGGGTTGTAACAGAATCAGCGAGGTCTCACAACCGGGTCCAAGGCTTTCGCCCCTTTCTCTTGCCAAAATTGACGGAATTTCATCTTAAATTTTAGGACAGTTGTAAAACGCCTGAAACATGCAACGAGCTTGTCAAAGCTTGTTGCTCGGCGGCTAGCATTTTTCCTCGTCGGCAACGAAGATGTATGAGCTAAATCGTGCATGTCCATTTCGTGCAAAACTCCTCCAGTGCCATCGATGTAAATGAGGATTCCTTCAAATCATTTTCTATTACATTTTAATCTGAACATCATAACTCCAGGCATTCAGATTTAGTCTTTGCTTTTCCGCACGTAAGATATGACCAAGACGTTGGGAACGATGCCACGTCGACAAAACTAGGATTCTAATCAATTCAAAGCTAGAGAAGGCTTTGCTTCTAGGAACCTCCCAAATTTTGTCTGAAACACGGAACCGTTGCTATCAATTTTGATTTATCTTCTAGGGGTTGGGAGGGTTTGATTTAGCCATTTATTTTTAACTAAGTTAACAGGCGCATTCCCAAATGTTTACAAGCCCTACAAAAATGCTCACCAAAGCGCCTCTAGTTTTTAGCCATATTCTCAAAATCTAAATCAATGATGTTCGTTCTACGCCTAAGCATGCAATGATCTAGTTGCGTCTAAGGCATTAAAATCATCAAAACAATGCTGTGTGCATTATGTGAGTAGCGCCTGAGATGAAGAAGTTTTATTCAAAAATTGCGTCTCATATTCATCGTTTGATAGATGTGCATGAGGGAGACTTGTTCTCACCTCATATATGGTAGAAATTCCCAGCTTAACACCTATCCATGCCAGTTCCATGAGTGTAGGTATAATAGATGTAGTCCCAGCTCCATGGGTGGCGCTGAATGAGTTGTAAAGCCTTATATGCTTTTGGTTGCACATGCAAGTTGATAAGATGTGGAAACAGAGTGTTACTTTAAAGCTTGGCCCACTACATAAGAATTCATTTTGTGTTACATGTAATTTTCCATCCATTTCACTCACTCTTTGTGTGTATGTGACGAGGACCCTTTATTCAGCTTATAGCTTCCCTTGTGCGCCATACGGTTGGGTAACCAAAAACTAAGTTCAACACCATGAATGCTACGAAGTACCATGATTCTGGTCCTCCATATCGCCATGCTATGAGAAAATCCAATGTTCGCAAAGTAACGCTCATCGGTGTTGATTGATCTCCTATTGAATTAGCAAGACCCAATGTCAGCAATGGATGTAGAGATGGTGAGGAGGACCATCCTCCACGCATTTTGCTTAGGAGGCATCCATGATGTGTGACACACAAACACCAAGAACTATACAAATATTTATCTATTCGAGTTTCCATTGTTTGGATGTCTCTTCCATGCTCCTATGCAATTTCATCAAAGAAAGAGGTTCCTTATCCAAGATTCGACAACAAATTTCTCTTGAGAAGTTTCCTTAAAGCATGAATTTCTCCAACATGGCTTGAAATTATTCAATCATGAAGCTATGCCATCCCCAATTGTATGCCTTTGTTGTGGGTGATGACTGAGCCTTACGAGATGGTTGCCACTTACAAAACTGGTGCCCACATGATTTCCCTTGGAAGCTTTGTGTGTTGTTCCAAGGAGAAACTGGCAACATTGATGTCGAGCAATACCAAACAGAAGAAAAGTGTAGCTTAGGCACATCACATGGATTTTCAACACATATGGCTCCATGATGTATGCGTCCCATGTGTAGATGGATGGTCGTGGACATCATGGTCAGTGTCCCTACCTCAACGATAGTCACATATGGCTTGATGGGTGTGTAAGTTGATTATGCTCTAATATGGCATGCTCATCACAAGAACCTCATGCAAATTTTAGCCTAGCATCATAATTTGTTGGTGCTATTATCGCCACTTCAGGCGAATGTTCCACGTGACACTTGCATCGATCATACATCACTCTTTCATCACCTATTGAAGTGGATTGCTTATAGCAAGGTCTATGACAGTAGAATTTGTTACGCTTATACTTTTTTCCACAATTCTTCCGTTTAAGACTTTTTTTGAGTGGATCCAAGTGGCATGTTTTTAGGCATAAGAGAAAATCAACAGCTAATTCAAACAAGCATGTTATGAGGCATTCACACATAGATGATTAGAAATGCATCGGCTTTCCACAAAGTAATTAACTGCATCAAGGTTACTAACCTTGTAATTCATTTTGATTAATTTTGTGAAAAATTGATGAATTATATCCCTTCAATATGTATTGATGCGAGATGTGAGTTTTCATGGGTAGCTTGTGAGGTTTGTTTCTAAAGTAATTTATGGTATCTGATGTTAATGGCATGAAACTAATGAAAATGGATTCCCCTTTTGGATTGCCTTGTTAATGTGCTTTTGATTTTCTTCTCTTAATTTTTTAAGAAACCAATACTCAAAGGCAAAGGATTTGTCAAGCGATGACTTTGGACTAATGTTGGCTTAGAAAGTGGAGTTGACTTTTGACCATTTGGGAAAATTAGAGTTTTTTTTCAGGCGTGAATGTTTCCTCACCAGTTGCACTATAAATATGTGTAACACAACATGATAAAAGTTAATAGATGCACAAATTAAATCACTTCATAAAAAATGAGGAATGTTACATTTTCAATAGTGAAGGGAGAGAAATTATATTTTAGGAGAAAGGAGTTGAATCTAATGAATATTTCTAAGAGTTATCAAGGAAGAATTTTAGATGCGAGAGGTGGAAATGTTGTACGCAAATGCCATGTGTGGATTTATAGATTTTCATAATCCAGATTGAACACATGAGATATAAATCATTGATGACACTTTTAGTAACTTCGGGTCATTTTGGACAGAATCTTCAAGTACTCTTGTGAAGAAGAGAGGAACCTATGTATTATTCAACCCTTTGAACTTGGATGATAATTTGTGGTCATATCTTGTCTACTTTGACATTTGTAGAGGTTGTGACTAGCTTTTATTTTTACTTTTATGTATCAATGTTCGAATATCATGAGAGAAATTTCAAGAGGGAATGTTTTATATGGAAGAGGATTTCTAAGGAGTTGGCAAATTCTCAAAAGACATAAACAGCTTAGAGACAAATGTCCATGGATTCTGGTGATTGCTTATGTGTGGGTAGTTGGATTTTCTTCAAACCCCTGGTTGTTGTCACAATTTGAGTTCTTCTTTGTTACAAAAATGTTAGATAGAGGGGATGTTAGTTGAGACTAACCCATAAAAACCTGCTAAATTTGTGGAAAAATCTCAAAGGGTGTGAAGTATGGGATTGTTGTTTCCTTACCTCGTTGAATTACAAAGGTTTTAGAGGCATTCATTCATTCATTCATTCATTCATTCACTCATTCATTTGAGCCTTAGAAATGTAAAAACATTTTCCTCTGTCTTTTTGGTGAGAGTTTGCACAGCGGAAGTGGTGGCAACACTCTCTAGGTTCTTTGCTGCTTGTACATAGATCTTGGTGCCCAGCAAGACAGCATGTACACAAGAGAGAAATGTAATCTCTTGATTGATAGTACAAAATACAAAGTACAAGTATCAGTATTCACATAGCTATGTACAGAGCACTGAGCTGCCTGGCATCCCAGAAGGTACAATCCTTGCTAGGCGTTCAAGGCTGTCGACGCAAGAGACTTTGGCACTGCCACCGTCTTCAAGGTAGTCTGGCCTCCAGGTAGTCAGGCGTCCTCAACCCAGGCTGACACGAAAGTGCTAGTCTTATAGGGGTCTTCAGAGTGAACTCCAACAGAGTCTTGACTTGGGCGCTGTGGTAGGCACTCCAGTAGCCAAGGAGATGATGATGACAGAGAAGCTAGATTCTGAAGCTCATGAAGTACTAAGGCTGCTGTGTCTGAGAGAAGTTGATTACCTCCTCCAAGGCTGGCACACAAGTGCCAGGCTTACAAGGGCTTAGGAGGGATCTCCAACAGTCTCCAGTTCAGAGGCGCTTCTGTGCTTAGGCGTGAAGCCTTACACAAATGCAAGGCTTGTAAGGCCTTGCAGATGTTGTAGTTGTTGTAGGACAGACTAAAGGAAGAACAGCAGGAAGATGCTGTCCAAATGGATCTAAGCGCTTAACTGGAGAGTGAACTCCGCGTGGATTTGTGGATATGAAGATGTGGAGATATTGAAGATATGAGAGCCACTGCTTTGTATACACGTGGCCTTGGCAAGTTGACCGCCTTGGAGGAGATGCTTCCTCGTGTGTGGTGGCAACAGTCACCTCTTGGCTTTGTAGATATGAAGCTTCCTTTCAAAGGAAGCTTCCTCCAGCTCTGCAATATTACTCGCCTGTGGAATCAGCTTTGGTGAAGCTTCCTGATGAAGGAAGCTTCATCCAGCTTCATGGTGAAGTTTCTTCATCAGGTGGCTTCCTCCAGAAGCTATCATTCTCCACCATTGAGTCTGCTGCACAGGTTGATGAAGATCCTAGATCTCTGCTTCACACCTCGTACATGTTGGACATGATGCAGTAGATGTTTCTCTCCAACCTGGAGAGATGCACTCAGGCGCACTCAAGTGTACTCAGGCGCACTCAGGCCCACTCAGGCAATCTCAGGCGCAATCAGGCCCACACAGGCACACTCAGGCGCAGTCAGGCGCAGTCAGGCGCAGTCATGCAGAGTGAGGTGCAGTCAGGCGTAGTCCGACGCACTCAGGCGCACTTAGGCGCACTCAGGCGCACTCAGGCGCAGTCAGGCACATCCAGGCACACTCAGGCACACTTTCGCGCAGTCAGGCGCACTCAGGTGCAGTCAGGCGCAGTGAGGCGCAGTCAGGCGCAGTCAAGCGCAGTCATGCGCAGTCAATCGCAGTCAGGCGCAGTCAGGCGCACTGAGGCGCAACTCAGGCGCACTCACGCACACTCAGGCGCACTCAGGTGCACTCAGGCGCACTCAGGCGCAGTCAGGCGCACTCGGGCGCACGAAGGCTCACGCAGGCGCACTCAGGCGCACTCAGGCGCAATCAGGCACACTCAGGCGCAGTCAGGCACAGTCAGGTGCATTCAGGCACAGACAGGCGTAGTAAGGCGCAGTCAGGTGCAGTCAGGCGTGGTCAGTCGCAGTCATTCGCAGTCAAGCGCAGTCAGGCACAGTCAGTCGCACTCAAGCGCACTCAGGCGCAGTCAGGTGCAGTCAGGCGCACTCAGGTGCACTCAGGCGCACTCAAGTGCACTCACGCACACTCAGGCACACTCAGGCGTACTCACGTGCACTGAGGCGCACTCAGGCGCTGAGAGGTGCAGTCAGGCGCAGTCAGGTACAGTCAGGCACAGTCAGGCGCAGTCAGGCGCAGTCAGGCGCAATCCGGCACAGTCAGGTGCAGTTAGGCGCAGTCAGGCGCAGTCAGGTGCAGTCAGGCGCAGTAATGCGTAGTCAGGCGCAGTCAGGCACAGTCAGGGGCAGTCAGACTCAGTCAGGCGCAGTCAGGCGCAGTCAGGAGCACTCAGGCGCACTCAGGCGCACTCAGGCGCACTCAGGCGCACTCAGGCACATTCAGGCGCACTCCGGCGGACTCAGGCGCACTCAGGCGCACTCAGGCACACTCAGGCGCTCTCAGGCACACTCAGGCGCACTCAGGCGCACTCAGGCGCACTCAGGCGCAGTCAGGCGCAGTCAGGCGCAGTCAGGCGCAGTCAGGCGCAGTCAGGCGCAGTCAGGCGCAGTCAGGCGCACTCAGGCGCACTGAGGCGCACTCAGGCGCACTCAGGCGCAGTCAGGCGCACTCAGGCACATTCAGGCGCACTCCGGCGGACTCAGGCGCACTCAGGCGCACTCAGGCACACTCAGGCGCTCTCAGGCACACTCAGGCGCACTCAGGCGCACTCAGGCGCACTCAGGCGCTTTCAGGCACTGTCAGGCGCACTCAGGCGCACTCAGGCGCACTCAAGCGCTGTCAGGCACTGTCAGGCGCAGTCAGGCGGAGTCAGGTGCAGTCAGGCGCAGTCAGGCGCAGTCAGGTGCAACTCAAGCGCACTCAGGCGCCCTCAGGCGCATTCAGGTGCACTCAGGCGCACTGAGGCGCACTCAGGCACACTCAGACGCACTCAGGTGCACTCAGGCGTAGTCAGGCGCATTCAGGCACAGTGAGGCACAGTTAGGCGCACTCAAGCGCACTCAGGCGCACTCAGGCCCACTCGGGCGCAGTCTGGCACAACTCAGGCGCACTCAAGTGCACTCAGGCGCACTCAGGCTCACTCAGGCTGACTCAGGCGCACTCAGGCGCACTCAGGTGCACTCAGGAGCACTCAGGCGCACGCAGGCGCACGCAAGCACAATCAGGCGCACTCAGGCACACTCAGGCGCAATCAGGCACACTCAGGCGCAGTCAGGCACACTCAGGGGAACTCAAGCGCACTCAGGCGGACTCAGGCGAAACTTAGACACAGTCAGGCGCACTCAGGAGCACTCAGGCGCCCTCAGGCGCACTCAGGCGTACACAAGTGCACTCAGGCGCACTCAGGCACACTCAAGCGCACTCACGAGCTCTCAGGCGCAGTCAGGCGTAGTCAAGCGCAGTCTGGCACAGTCAGGCGCAGTCAGGCGCAGTCAGGCGCAGTCAGGCGCAGTCAGGCGCAATCAGATGCAGTCAGGCGCAGTCAGGTGCAGTCAGGCGCAGGCAGGCGCAGTCAGGCGCAGTCAGGCGCAGGGAGGCGCACTCAGGCGCACTCAGGCGCACTCAGGCGCACTCAGGCGCACTCAGGCGCACTCAAGGGCATTCAGGCGCACTCAAGCGCACTCAGGCGCACTCAAGTACACTCAGGCGTAGTCAGGCGCAGTCGGGCGGAGTCAGGCGCAGTCAGGCGCAGTCAGGCGCAGTCAGGCGCAGTCAGGCGCAGTCAGGCGCAGTCATGCAGAGTGAGGTGCAGTCAGGCGCAGTCAGACGCACTCAGGCACACTCAGGTGCACTCAGGCGCAGTCAGGCACACTTAGGCGCACTCAGGCGCACTCAGGCGTAGTCAGGCACACTCAGGCACACTCAGGCGCACTTGGGCGCAGTCAGGCACACTCAGGTAATGTCAGGCGCAGTCAGGCGCAGTCATGCGCATTCAATCGCAGTCAGGTGCAGTCAGGCGCACTGAGGCGCAACTCAGGCGCACTCACGCGCACTCAGGCGCACTCTGGTGCACTCAGGCGCACTCAGGCGCAGTCGAGCGCACTAGCGCACGCAGGCGCATGCAGGCGCACTCAGGCGCACTCAGGCACAATCAGGCACACTCAGGCGCAGTCAGGCGCAGTCAGGGACAGTCAGGTGCAGTCAGGCGCAGTCAGGCACAATCATGGGTAGTAAGGCGCAGTCAGGCGCAGTCAGGTGCAGTCAGGCGCAGTCAGTCACAGCCATTCGCAGTCAAGCGCAGTCAGGCACAGTCAGTCGCACTCAAGCGTACTCAGGCGCAGTCAGGAGCACTCAGGTGCACTCAGGCGCACTTAAGTGCACTCAGGCACACTCAGGCACAATCAGGCGTACTCACGTGCACTCACGCGCACTCAGGCGCTGAGAGGTGCAGTCAGGCGCAGTCAGGTGCAGTCAGGCACAGTCAGGCGCAGTCAGGCGCAGTCAAGCGCAATCAAGCACAGTCAGGTGCAGTCAGGCGCAGTCAGGCGCAACCAGGTGCAGTCAGGCGCAGTAATGCGTAGTCAGGCGCAGTCAGGCGTAGTCAGGCGCAGTCAGGCGCAGTCAGGCGCAGTCAGACTCAGTCAGGCGCAGTCAGGCGCAGTCAGGGGCACTCAGGCGCACTCAGGCGCACTCAGGCGCACTCAGGCACATTCAGGCGCACTCCGGCGGACTCAGGCGCACTCAGGCGCACTCAGGCACACTCAGGCGCTCTCAGGCACACTCAGGCGCACTCAGGCGCACTCAGGCGCACTCAGGCGCAGTCAGGCGCAGTCAGGCGCAGTCAGGCGCAGTCAGGCGCAGTCAGGCGCAGTCAGGCGCAGTCAGGCGCAGTCAGGCGCAGTCAGGCGCAGTCAGGCGCACTCAGGCGCACTCAGGCGCAGTCAGGCGCACTCAGGCACATTCAGGCGCACTCCGGCGGACTCAGGCGCACTCAGGCGCACTCAGGCACACTCAGGCGCTCTCAGGCACACTCAGGCGCACTCAGGCGCACTCAGGCGCACTCAGGCGCAGTCAGGCACTGTCAGGCGCAGTCAGGCGCAGTCAGGTGCAGTCAGGCGCAGTCAGGCGCAGTCAGGTGCAACTCAGGCACACTCAGGCGCCCTTAGGCGCACTCAGGTGCACTCAGGCCCACTGAGGCGCACTCAGGCACACTCAGGCGCACTCAGGTGCACTCAGGCGTAAATAGGCGCATTCAGGCGCACTCAGGCGCACTAAGGCGCAGTCAGGTGCAACTCAGGCGCACTCAAGTGCACTCAGGCGCACTCAGGCTCACTCAGGCTCATTCAGGCGCACTCAGGCGCACTCAGGCGCACTCAGGAGCACTCAGGCGCATGCAGGCGCACGCAGGCACAATCAGGCACACTTAGGCGCACTCAGGCGCAATCAGGCGCAATCAGGCGTACTCACGCGCAGTCAGGCGCAGTCAGGCACACTCAGGGGAACTCAAGCGCACTCAGGCGGACTCAGGCGAAACTTAGGCGCACTCAGGCGCACTCAGGAGCACTAAGGCGCCCTTAGGCGCACTCAGGCGTACTCAGGTGCACTCAGGCGCAGTCAGGCGCACTCAGGCACACTCAGGCGCACTCAAGAGCTCTCAGGCGCAGTCAGGCGTAGTCAGGTGCAGTCTGGCACAGTCAGGCGCAGTCAGGCGCAGTCAGGCATAGTCAGGCGCAGTCAGGCGCAGTCAGGCGCAGTCAGGCGCAGTCAGGGGCAGTCAGGCGCAGTCAGGCGCAATCAGATGTTGTCAGGCGCAGTCAGGCACAGTCACGAGCAGGCAGGCGCAGTCAGGCGCAGTCAGGCGCAGGCAGGCGCAGTCAGGCGCAGTCAGGCGCAGGCAGGCGCAGTCAGGCGCAGTCAGGCGCAGTCAGGCATAGTCAGGCGCAGTCAGGCGCAGTCAGGCGCAGTCAGGCGCAGTCAGGGGCAGTCAGGCGCAGTCAGGCGCAATCAGATGTTGTCAGGCGCAGTCAGGCACAGTCACGAGCAGGCAGGCGCAGTCAGGCGCAGTCAGGCGCAGGCAGGCGCACTCAGGCGCACTCAGGCGCACTCAGGCGCACTCAGGCGCACTCAGGGGCATTCAGGCGCACTCAGGCGCACTGTGGCGCACTCAAGCACGCTCAGGCGCAGTCAGGCGCAGTCTGGCGGAGTTAAGCGCAGTCAGGAGCAGTCAGGCGCAGCCAGGCGCAGTCAGGCGCAGTCAGGCGCAGCCAGGCGCAGTCAAGCGCAGCCAGGCGGAGTCAGGCGCAGTCAGGCGCAGTCAAGCGCACTCAGGCGCAGTCAGTCGCTGCCAGGCGCAGGCAGGCGCAGTCTGACGCAGTCAGGCGCGGTCAGGCGCACTCAGGCGCACTCAGGCACAGTCAGGCGCACTCAGGCGCAATCAGGCACACTCAGGCGTAGTCTGGCTCTGTCAGGCGCAGTCAGGCGCAGTCGGGCGCAGTCAGGCGCAGTCAGGCGCAGTCTGGCGCAGTCAGGCACACTTAGGCGCGGTCAGGCGCACTCAGGCACAGTCAGGCGCACTCAGGCGCACTCAGGCGCAATCATGCGCACTCAGGCACAGTCAGGCACACTCGGGCGCAGTATGGCACAGTCAGGCGCAGTCAGGCGCAGTCAGGCGCAGTCAGGCGTAGTGAGGCATAGTCACGCGCAGTCAGGCGCAGTCAGGGGCAGTCGGGCGTAGTCAGGCGCAGTCAGGCGCACTCAAGCGCACTTAGGCGCACTCAGGCGCATTCAAGCGCACACAGGCGCACGCAGGCGCAATCAGGCGCACTTAGGCGCACTCACGCGCACTCAGTCGCATTCAGGAACAGTCCGGCGCAGTCAAGCACAGGCAGGCGCAGTCAGGTGCAGTCAGGTACACTCAGGCACAGTCAAGCGCAGACACGCGAGTCAGTCATAGTCAGCCGCAGTCAGGCGCAGTCAGGCGCAGTCAGGTGTAGTCAGGCGCAACTCAGGTGCGCTCAGGCGCACTCAGGCCCACTCAGGCGCACTCAGGCACAGTCAGGCGCAGTGAGGCGCAGTCAGGTGCAATCTGGTGCCGTCAGGCGCCGTCAGGCGCACTCAGGCACACCCGGGCACATTGGGGCACATTCGGGCGCAATCAGGCGTAGTCAGGCGCAGTCAGGCGCAGTCAAGCGCAGTCAGGCGCAGTCAGGCGCAGTCAGGCGCACTCAGGCTCACTTAGGCGCACTCAGGCGCACTCAGGCGCACTCAGGCGAACTCAGGGGCATTGAGGCGCACTCAGGCACACTCAGACGCACTCAGGCACATTCAGGCAGAGTCAATCGCAGTCAGGCGCAGTCAGGCGCAGTCAGGCGCAGTCAGGCGCAGTCATGCGCAGTCAATCGCAGTCAGGTGCAGTCAGGCGCACTGAGGCGCAACTCAGGCGCACTCACGCGCACTCAGGTGCACTCAGGTGCAGTCGAGCGCACTCGCGCACGCAGGCGCATGCAGGCGCACTCAGGCGCACTCATGCACAATCAGGCACACTCAGGCGCAGTCAGGCGCAGTCAGGGACAGTCAGGTGCAGTCAGGCGCAGTCAGGCGTTGTCATGCGTAGTAAGGCGCAGTCAGGCGCAGTCAGGTGCAGTCAGGCGCAGTCAGTCACAGTCATTCGCAGTCAAGCGCAGTCAGGAACAGTCTGTCGCACTCAAGCGCACTCAGGCGCAGTCAGGAGCACTCAGGTGCACTCAGGCGCACTTAGGTGCACTCAGGCACACTCAGGCACAATCAGGCGTACTCACGTGCACTCACGCGCACTCAGGCGCTGAGAGGTGCAGTCAGGCGCAGTCAGGTGCAGTCAGGCACAGTCAGGCGCAGTCAGGCGCAGTCAAGCGCAATCAAGCACAGTCAGGTGCAGTCAGGCGCAGTCAGGCGCAGTCAGGTGCAGTCAGGCGCAGTAATGCGTAGTCAGGCGCAGTCAGGCGCAGTCAGGCGCAGTCAGGCGCAGTCAGACTCAGTCAGGCGCAGTCAGGCGCAGTCAGGGGCACTCAGGCACACTCAGGCGCACTCAGGCGCACTCAGGCGCACTCAGGCACATTCAGGCGCACTCCGGCGGACTCAGGCGCACTCAGGCGCACTCAGGCACACTCAGGCGCTCTCAGGCACACTCAGGCGCACTCAGGCGCACTCAGGCGCAGTCAGGCACTGTCAGGCGCAGTCAGGCGCAGTCAGGTGCAGTCAGGCGCAGTCAGGCGCAGTCAGGTGCAACTCAGGCGCACTCAGGCGCCCTTAGGCGCACTCAGGTGCACTCAGGCCCACTGAGGCGCACTCAGGCACACTCAGGCGCACTCAGGTGCACTCAGGCGTAGTCAGGCGCATTCAGGCGCACTCAGGCGCACTCAGGCGCAGTCAGGTGCAACTCAGGCGCACTCAAGTGCACTTAGGCGCACTCAGGCTCACTCAGGCTCACTCAGGCGCACTCAGGCGCACTCAGGCGCACTCAGGCGCACTCAGGAGCACTCAGGCGCACGCAGGCGCACGCAGGCACAATCAGGCACACTCAGGCGCACTCAGGCGCAATCAGGCGTAATCAGGCGCACTCAGGCGCAGTCAGGCGCAGTCAGGCACACTCAAGGGAACTCAAGCGCACTCAGGCGGACTGAGGCGAAACTTAGGCGCACTCAGGCGCACTCAGGAGCACTCAGGCGCCCTTAGGCGCACTCAGGCGTACTCAGGTGCACTCAGGCGCACTCAGGCGCACTCAGGCACACTCAGGCGCACTCAGGAGCTCTCAGGCGCAGTCAGGCGTAGTCAGGCGCAGTCTGGCACAGTCAGGCGTAGTCAGGCGCAGTCAGGCGTAGTCAGGCGCAGTCAGGCGCAGTCAGGCGCAGTCAGGCGCAGTCAGGCGCAATCAGATGTTGTCAGGCGCAGTCAGGCGCAGTCAGGCGCAGGCAGGCGCAGTCAGGCGCAGTCAGGCGCAGGCAGGCGCACTCAGGCGCACTCAGGCGCACTCAGGCGCACTCAGGCGCACTCAGGGGCATTCAGGCGCACTCAGGCGCACTATGGCGCACTCAAGCACGCTCAGGCGCAGTCAGGCACAGTCTGGCGGAGTTAGGCGCAGTCAGGCGCAGTCAGGCGCAGCCAGGCGCAGTCAGGCGCAGTCAGGCGCAGCCAGGCGCAGTCAAGCGCAGCCAGGCGGAGTCAGGCGCAGTCAGGGGCAGTCAGGCGCACTCAGGCGCAGTCAGTCGCTGTCAGGCGCAGTCAGGCGCAGTCTGACGCAGTCAGGCGCGGTCAGGCGCACTCAGGCGCACTCAGGCACAGTCAGGCGCACTCAGGCACAATCAGGCACACTCAGGCGTAGTCTGGCTCTGTCAGGCACAGTCAGGCGCAGTCGGGCGCAGTCAGGCGCAGTCAGGCGCAGTCTGGCGCAGTCAGGCACACTTAGGCGCGGTCAGGCGCACTCAGGCGCAGTCAGGCGCACTCAGGCGCACTCAGGCGCAATCATGCGCACTCAGGCACAGTCAGGCACACTCGGGCGCAGTCTGGCACAGTCAGGCGCAGTCAGGCGCAGTCAGGCGCAGTCAGGCGTAGTGAGGCATAGTCACGCGCAGTCAGGCGCAGTCAGGGGCAGTCGGGCGTAGTCAGGCGCAGTCAGGCGCACTCAAGCGCACTTAGGCGCACTCAGGCGCATTCAAGCGCACGCCGGCGCACACAGGCGCACTCAGGCGCACTTAGGCGCACTCACGCGCACTCAGGCGCACTCAGGCACAGTCCGGCGCAGTCAAGCGCAGGCAGGCGTAGTCAGGCGCAGTCAGGTACAGTCAGGCATAGTCAAGCGCAGACACGCGAGTCAGTCACAGTCAGCCGCAGTCAGGCGCAGTCAGGCGCAGTCAGGCGCAGTCAGGTGTAGTCAGGTGCAACTCAGGTGCGCTCAGGCCCACTCAGGCCCACTCAGGCGCACTCAGGCACAGTCAGGCACAGTCAGGCGCAGTCAGGTGCAGTCTGGTGCCGTCAGGCGCCGTCAGGCGCACTCAGGCACACCCGGGCACATTGGGGCACATTGGGGCGCAATCAGGCGTAGTCAGGCGCAGTCAGGCGCAGTCAAGCGCAGTCAGGCGCAGTCAGGCGCAGTCAGGCGCAGTCAGGCGCACTCAGGCTCACTTAGGCGCACTCAGGCACACTCAGGCGCACTCAGGCGAACTCAGGGGCATTGAGGCGCACTCAGGCACACTCAGACGCACTCAGGCACATTCAGGCAGAGTCAGGCGCAGTCAGGCGCAGTCAGGCGCAGTCAGGCGTAGTCAGGCGCAGTCAGGCGCAGTCAGGGGCAGTCAGGTGCACTCTGGCGCACATAGGCGCACTCAGGCGTACTCAGGCAAACTCAGGCGCACTTCGGGGCACTTAGGCGCACTCAGGCGCACTCAGGCGTACTCAAGCGCACTCAGGCGTACTCATTCACACTCAGGCACCCACAGGCGCACGTAGGCACACGTAGGCGCACGCAGGCACACTCAGGCACACTCAGGTGCACTCAGGCACACTCAGTTGCACTCAGGCACAGTCAGGCGCAGTCAGGTGCAGTCAGGCGCAGTCAATCGCAGTTAGGCGATGTCAGGCACACTCAGGTGAGTCAGGCGAGTCAGGCACAGTCAGGTACAGTCAGGCGCAGTCAGGTGCACTCAGGTGCAACCCAGGCGCAACTCAGGCGCACTCAGGCGCACTCAGGCGCACTCAGGCGCACTCAGGCGCACTCAGGCGCACTCAGGCGCACTGAGGTTCTCTCAGGCCCACTGAAGCACAGTTAGGCGCGGTCAGATGTGGTCAGGCGCAGTCAGGCGCAGTCAAGTGCAGTCAAATACAGTCAGGCGCAGTCAAGCGCAGTCAGGCGCAGTCTGGTGCCGTCAGGCACCGTCAGGCACAGTCAGGCGCACTCAGGCGCACTCAGGCACACCCGGGCTCACTCGCGCACACTAAGGCGCACGCGGCCGCAATCGGGTGCAATCAGGCGTAGTCAGGTGCTGTCAGGTGCAGTCAGGCGCAGTCAGGCGCATTCAGGCGCAGTCTGGCATAACTCAGGCGTTGTCAAGCGTAGTCAGGCGCAGTCAGGCGCAGTCAGGCGCACTCAGGTGCACTCAGGCGCACTCAGGCTCACTAAGGCACCCTCAGGCACAGCCAGGTGCAGTCAGGCGCCGTCACGCGCACTCACGCGCAGTCACGCGCATTCAGGTGCACTCAGGCGCACTCAAGCACACTCAGGCGCACTCAGGCATACTCAGGTGACCCAGTCGTACTCAGGCACACTCAGGCGCACTCAGGCGCACTCAGGCAAACTCACGCGCACTCAGGCGCACTCAGGCGCACTTAGGCGCACTCAGGCGCAATCAAGCGTAGTCAGGCACAATCAGGCGCAGTCAGGCGTAGTCAGTCTCAGTCAGGCGCAGTTAGGCGCAGTCACGCGCAGTCAGGCGCAGTCAGGCGCAGTCAGGCGCACTCAGGCGCACCCAGGCGCACTCATGCGTACTCAGGCGCACTCGAGCGCACTCAGGCGCACTCAGGCGCAGTCGGGCACTGTCGGGCGCAGTCAGGCACAGTCAGGCGCAGTCTGGCGCTGTCAGGCGCAGTGAGGCGCAGTCAGGCACAGTCAGGCGCAGTCAGGCGCAGTCAGGCGCAGTCAGGCGCAGTTCTAGCATAGTCAGGGGCACTCAGGGGCACTCAGGTGCACTCAGGCCCACTCAGGCACACTCAGGCGCACTCAGGCACATTCAGGCGCAGTCAGGGCACTCAGGCGCACTCAGGCGCACTCAGGCGCACTCAGGCACACTCAGGCGC
>SZWC01000826.1:154588-165244 GCA_023375785.1 Penium margaritaceum
GCGCACTCAGGCGCACTCAGGCACAGTCCGGCGCAGTCAGGCGCAGTCAGGCGCAGTTAGGCACAGTCAGGTTCAGTCAGGCCCAGTTAGGCGCACTCACGCGAGTCAGGCGCAGGTTTCCGCGGTCAGGCGCAGTCAGGCGCAGTCAGGCGCAGTCAGATGCACTCAGGCGCAACTCAGGTGCACTCAGGCGCACTCAGGCCCAGTGAAGCGCACTCAGGTGCAGTCAGGCGCGGTCAAGCAGAGTCAGGCGCACTCAGACGCAGTCAGGCACAGTCAGGCGCAGTTAGGCGTAGTCAGGTGCACTCAGGCGCACTCAGGCACACTCAGGCGCACTCAGGCACAGACGGGTACACTAGGGCACATTCGGGCGCACTCGGGCGCACTCGGGCGCAATCAGCCGTAGTCAGGCGCAGTCAGGCGCAGTCAGGCGCAGTCAAGCGCATTCAGGTGCAGTCAGGCGCAGTCAGGCGCAGTTAGGCGCATTCAGGCACACTCAGGCGCACTCAGGCGCACTGAGGGACATTCAGGTGCACTCAGGCACACTCAGACGCACTTAGGCGCAATCAGGCGTAGTCAGGCACACTCAGGCGCAGTTAGGCGCAGTGAGGCACACTCAGGCGCAGTCAGGCGCAGTCAGGCACACTTGGGTGCACGCAGGCACACGCAGGCGCACTCAGGCGCACTCAGGCGCAATCAGGCGCACTCAAGTGCAGTTAGGTGCAGTCAGGCACAGTCAGGTGCAGTCAGGCGCAGTCAGGCGCAGTCAGTCGTAGTCAGGCACAGTCAAGCGCAGTCAGGCACAGTTAGTCGCACTTTAGCGCACTCGGGCACACTCAGCCACACTCAGGTGCACTCAGGCGCACTCAGGCGCACTCAAGCACACTCAGGCACACTCAGGCGCATTCACGTGCACTGAGGCGCACTCACACGCAGAGAGGTGCAGTCAGGCGCAGTCAGGTGCAGTCAGGTACAATCAGGCGCAGTCAGGCCCAGTCAGGCGCAATCAGGCACAGTCAGGTGCAGTCAGGCGCAGTCAGGCGCAGTCAGGTGCAGTCAGGCGCAGTCATGCACAGTCAGGCGCAGTCAGGCGCAGTCAGACTCAGTCAGGCGCAGTCAGGCGCAGTCAGGCACACTCAGGTGCTCTCAGGGACACTTAGGCGCACTCAGGCGCACTCAGGCGCAGTCAGGCATTGTCAGGAGCAGTGAGGCACACTCAGGCGCAGTCAGGTGTAGTCGATCGCAGTCATGCACAGTCAGGTCCAACTGAGGCGCACTCAAGCGCCCTCAGGTGCACTCAGCTGCACTCATGCGCACTGAGGCGCACTTAGGCACACTCAGGCGCACTCAAGTGCACTCAGGCGCAGTCAGGCGCAGTCAGGCACAGTCAGGCGCAGTCAGGCGCACTCAGGCGCACTCATGTGCAATCAGGCGCACTCAGGTGCACTCAGGCGCACTCAGGCGCACTCAGGCGCACGCATGCACAATCAGGCGCACTTAGGCGTACTCAGGCGCAATCAGGCGCACTCAGGCGCAGTCAGGCGCAGTCAGGCACACTCAGGGGAACTCAAGCGCACTCAGGCGGACTCAAGCAAAACTTAGGCGCACTCAGGCGCCCTCAGGCGCACTCAGGCGTACTCAGGCGCATTGAGGCGCACTGAGGCGCACTCAGGCGCACTAAGGCCTACTCAGGCGCACTCAGGCTCTCTCAGGCGCAGTCAGGCGTAGTCAGGCGCAGTCTGGCGCAGTCAGGCGCAGTCAGGCGCAGTCATGCGCAGTCAGGCGTAGTCAGGCGAAAACCGGACGCAGTCAGGCGCAGTCAAGCGCAGTCAGGCGCAGGCAGGCGCAGTCAGGCGCAGTCAGATGCTGTCAGGCGTAGTCAAGCGCAGTCAGGCGCAGTCAGGCGCAGTCAGGGGTACTCAGGGGCACTCAGGCGCCCTCAGGCGCACTGAGGCGCACTCAGTCGCACTCAGGTGCACTCTGGCGCACTCTGGCGCCCTCAGGCGCACTTAGGCGCAGTCAGGAGCAGTCAGGCGCAGTCAGGCGCAGTCAGGCGGAGTCAGGCGCAGTCAGGCACAGTCAGGTGCACTTAGCCGCTCTCAGGCGCACTCAGGCACACTCAGGGGCACTCAGGCGCACTCAGACGCACTCAGGCGCTCTCAGGCGCACTCAGGCGCACTCAGGCGCACTCAGGTGCACTGAGGCGCACTCAGGCGCACTCAGGGGCAGTCAGGCGCACTCAGGGGCAGTCAGGCGCAGTATGGCGCAGTCAGGGGCAGTCAGGAGCAATCAGGCTCAGTCAAGCGTAGTTGGGCACAGTCAGGCGCAACTCAGGCGCACTCAGCCACACTCAGGCGCACTCAGGCGCACTCAGGCACACTCAGGCGAACTCAGGCGCACGGAGGCGCAATCAGGCGCACTATGGCACACTCAGGCGACCTCAAGCGACCTTAGGCGCACCCAGGTGCACTCAGGCACACTCAGGGGCATTCAGGTGCACTAAGGCGCACTCAGGCGCACTCAGGCACACTCAGGCGTGGTCAGGCGCAGTCAGGCGCAGTCAGGAGCAGCCAGGTGCAGTCAGGCGCAGTCAGGCGCAGTCAGGCGCAGTCAGGCGCAGTTTGGTGCAGTCAGGGACACTCAGGTGGAGTCAGGGGCACTCAGGCACACTTAGGCGCACTCAGGCGCACTCAATCGCCTTCAGGCGCAATCAGGCGCAGTCAGGCGCAGTCAGGCGCAGTCAGGCGCTGTTAGGCGCAGTCAGGCACTTTTAGGCGCAGTCAGGTGTAGTCAGGCATACTCAGGCGCACTCAGGCGCACTCAGGCGCAGTCAGGCGCAGTCAGGCGCAGTCAAGCACAGTGAGGCGCACTCAGGCGCACTCAGGCGCACTCAGGCGCACTCAGGCGCACTCAGGCACAGTCAGGCGCACGCAGGTACACTCAGGCGCAGTCAGGCACACTCAGGCGCAGTCAGGCGCAGTCAGGCGCAGTCAGGCACAGTCAGGCGCAGTTAGGCGCAGTCTCGTGCAGTCAGGCGCAGATGGGCGTCGTCAGGCTCAGTCAGACGCACTCAGGCGCACTTAGGTGCACTCAGGCGCACTCAGGGGCATGCAGGCGCATGCACGCGCACTCAGGCGCACTCAGGCACAGTCCGACGCAGTTAGGCGCAGTCAGGCGTAGTCAGGCGCAGTCAGGTACAGTCAGGCACAGTCAGGCGCAGTCACGCGAGACAGGCGCAGTCAGTCGCAGTCAGGCGCAGTCAGGCGCAGTCAGGTGCAATCAGGCGCAACTCAGGTGTACTCAGGCGCACTCAGGCCCACTCAGGCGCACTCAGGCGCAGTCAGGCATGGTCAGGCGCAGTCAGGCGCAGTCAGGTGCAGTTAGGCACAGTCGAGCGCAGTCAGGCGCAGTCAGGCGCAGTCAGGTGCAGTCTGGGGCCGTCAGGCGTACTCAGGCGCACTCAGGCGCACTCAGGCACACCCGGGCACACTGGGGTACATTCGAGCGCACTCGGGCGCACTCGGGCGCTATCAGGCGTAGTCAGGCGTAGTCAGGCGCAGTCAAGTGCAGCCAGGCACAGTCAGACGCAGTCAGGCGCAGTCAGGAGCACTTAGGCGCACTCAGGCGTACTCAAGGGCATTCAGGCGCACTCAGGCACACTCAGACGCATTCAGGCACACTCAGGCATAGTCAGGCGCAGTCAGGCGCAGTTAGGTGTAGTGAGGCGCAGCCAGGCGCAGTCAGGCGCAGTCAAGCGCAGTCAGGCCCAGTCAGACGTAGTTAGGGGCACTCACGCGCACTCAGGCGCACTTCGGTGCACTCAGGCGTACTCAGGCGCACTCAGGCGCATTCTGGCGCACTTCGATGCACTTAGGCA
Source organism: Penium margaritaceum (assembly GCA_023375785.1). Classification (NCBI taxonomy): domain Eukaryota; kingdom Viridiplantae; phylum Streptophyta; class Zygnematophyceae; order Desmidiales; family Peniaceae; genus Penium; species Penium margaritaceum. The sequence goes on from SZWC01000826.1 coordinate 158,466, forward strand.
CACTCAGGCGCACTCAGGCGCACTCAGGCGTACTGAGGCGCACTCATTCGCACTCAGGCGTACGCAGGCGCACGCAGGCGCACGCATGCGCACTCAGTCACACTCAGGTGCACTCAGGCACATTCAGGCGCACTCACCCACAGTCAGGCGCAGTCAAGTGCAGTCAGGCGCAGTCAGGTGCAGTCAGGCGCAGTCAGGTGAGTCAGGCAAGTCAGGCGCAGTCAAGCGCAGTCAAGCGCAGTCAGGCACAGTCAGGCGCACTCAGGCGCAACCCAGGCGCAACTTAGGCGCACTCAGGCGCACTCAGGCGCACTCAGGCGCATTCAGGCGCACTCAGGCACACTCAGGCCCTCTCAGGCCCACTGAAGCGCAGTCAGGTGCGGTCAGGTGGGGTCAGGCGCTGTCAGGCGCAGTCAGGCGCAGTCAGGCGCAGTCAGGCACAGTCAGGCGCAGTCAAGCGCAGTCAGGCGCAGTCTGGTGCCGTCAGGCGCCGTCAGGCACACTCAGGTACACTCAGGCGCACTCAGGCACACCCGGGCACACTCGGGCACACTAAGGCGCACTCAGCCGCACTCGGGCGCAATCAGGTGCAGTCAGACGCAGTCAGGCGCAGTCAGGCGCAGTCAGGCGCAGTCTGGTGCAGTCAGGCGCAATCACGCGCATTCTGGCGTAACTCAGGCGTTGTGAGGCGTAGTCAGGGGCAGTCAGGCGCACTCAGGCGCACTCAGGCGCACTCAGGCTCACTCAGGCACTCTCAAGCGCACCTAGGCGCACTCAGGCGCACTCAGGCACACTCAGGCGCACTGAGGCATACTCAGGCGCACTCAGGCGCACTCAGGCAAACTCAGGCGCACTCAGGTACACTCGGGCGCACTCAGGCGCACTCAGGCAAACTCAGGTGCATTCAGGCGCACTCAGGCGCACTTAGGCGCACTCAGGCACAGTCAGGCATAGTCAGGGGCAGACAGGCGCAGTCAGGCGCAGTCAGGCGCAGTCAGGCGCAGTCAGTCTCAGTCACGCGCAGTTAGGTGCAGTCTGGCGCAGTCAGGCGCAGTCAAGCGCAGTCAGGAGCACTCAGGTGCACTTAGGCGTACTCAGGCGCACTCAGGCGCACTTAGGCGCACTCAGGCGCAGTCAGGTGCAGTCGGGCACAGTCAAGCGCAGTCAGGTGCAGTCACGCGTAGTCAGGCGCAGTCAGGTGCAGTCAGGCGCAGTCAGGCGCAGTCAGACGCAGTCAGGCGCAGTCAGGCATAGTCAGGGGCACTCAGGGGCACTCAGGCGCACTCAGGCGCACTCAGGCGCAGTCAGGCGCAGTCAGGCGCACTGAGGCGCAGTCAGGCGCAGTCAGGCGCAGTCAAGCGCAGTCAGGCGCAGTCAGGCGCACTGAGGCGCAGTCAGGCGCAGTCAGGCGCAGTCAAGCGCAGTCAGGCGCAGTCAGGCGCACTGAGGCGCAGTCAGGCGCAGTCAGGCGCAGTCAAGCGCAGTCAGGAGCACTCAGGCGCACTTAGGCGTACTCAGGCGCACTCAGGCGCACTTAGGCGCACTCAGGCGCAGTCAGGCGCAGTCGGGCACAGTCAAGCGCAGTCAGGTGCAGTCACGCGTAGTCAGGCGCAGTCAGGTGCAGTCAGGCGCAGTCAGGCGCAGTCAGACGCAGTCAGGCGCAGTCAGGCATAGTCAGGGGCACTCAGGGGCACTCAGGCGCACTCAGGCGCACTCAGGCGCACTCAGGCGTACTCAGGCGCATTCAGGCACAGTCAGAAGCACTCAGGGGCACTCAAACGCACTTAGGTGCACTCAGGCGCACTCAGGCGCACTCAGGCGCTTTCAGGCGCACTCAGGCGGACTCAGGTGCACTCAGGTGTACTCAGGTGCACTCAGGCACACTCAGGCGCTCTCAGGCGCAGTCAGGCGCAGTGAGGCGCAGTCATGCGGAGTGAGGCGCAGTCAGGCGCAGTCAGGCGCACTCAGGCGCACTCAAGCGCACTCAGGTGCAGTTAGGCACACTCAGGTGCACTCAGGCGCACTCAGGCGCACTCAGGCGCAGTCAGGCGTAGTGAGGCGCAGTCAAGCGCAATGAGGCACAGTCAGGCGCAGTCAGGCGCAGTCAGGCGCAGTCAGGCGCAGTCAAGCGCAGTCAGGCGCAGTCACGCGCACTCAGGCGCAACTTAGGCGCACTCAGGCGCACACAGGCGCACTCAGGCGCACTCAGGCGAAGTCAGGCGCACTCAGGAGCACGCAGGCACACTCAGGCGCACTCAGGCGCAATCAGGCGCACTCAGGCGCAGTCAGGCACAGTCAGGCATAGTCAGGTGCAGTCAGGTGCAGTCAGACGCAGTCAGGCGCAGTCAGGCGCAGGCAGTCGCAGTCAGGCAGAGTCAAGCGCAGTCATGCACATTCAATCACACTCAAGCGCAATCAGGCGCAGTCAGGCGCAGTCAGGCGCACTCAGGTGCACTCAGGCGCACTCAAGCGCACTCAAGCACAGTAGGGCGCACTCAGGCGTACTCACGTGCACCCAGGCGCAGTCAGGCGCAGAGAGGCGCAGTCAGGCGCAGTCAGGTGCAGTTAGGCACAGTCAGGTGCAATCAGGCGCAGTCAGGTGAAATCAGGCATACTTAGGTGCAGTCAGGCCCAGTCTGGCGCAGTCAGGTGTAGTCAGGCGCAGTCAGGCGCAGTCAGACTCAGTTAGGCGCAGTCAGGGGCACTCATGCGCACTCAGGCGCACTCAAGCGCACTCAGGCACACTCAGGCGCACGCAGGTGAATGTAGGCGCATGCAGGTTCACTCAGGCGCACTGAGGTGCAATCAGGCGCAGTCAGGCGCAGTCAGGAGCAGTCAGGCGCAGTCAGGCGCATTCAGGCGCAGTCAGGCACAGTCAGGCACAATCAGGCGCACTCAGGTGCACTCAGGGGCAGTCAGGCGCACTTAGGCGCACTCAGGCGCACTCAGGTGCACTCAGGCGCACTCAGGCGCACTCAGGCGTACTCAAGCACTTTCAGGCCCACTCAGGCGCAGTGAGGCGCAGTCCCGCACAGTCAGGCGTAGTCAGGCACAGTCTGGCGCAGTCAGGTGCAGTCAGGCACAGTCAGGCGCAGTCAGGTGCAGTCAGGTGCAGTCAGGCACAGTCAGGCGCAGTCAGGCGCAGTCATGCACATTCAGGTGCAGTCAGGCGCATTCAAGGGCACTCAAGGCGCATTCAGGCGCACTCAGGCGCACTCAGGCACACTCAGGCGCACTCAGGCACACTCAGGCGCACTCACACGTACTCAAGCGCACTCAGGCACAGACAGGCGCAGCCAGGCGCAGTCAGGCACAGTCACACGCAGTCACGCGCAGTCAGGCGCACTCAGGGGCACTCAGGCACACTCAGGTGGACACAGGCGCACTCAGGCACACTCAAGCGCACTCAGGCACACTCAGGCATACTCAGGTGCACATACGCGCACTCAGGCGCACTTAGGCGCACTCGGGCACACTCACGCGCACTCAAGCGCAGTCAGGTGCAGTCAGGCATAGTCAGGCGTAGTCAGGCGCAGTCAGGCGGCAGTCAGGCGCAATCAGGCGCAATCAGGTGCAGTCAAGCGCAGTCAGGCACAGTCAGGCGCAGTTTGGCGCAACTCAGGCGCTGTCAGGCACAGTCAGGCGAAGTCAGGCGAACTCAGGTGCACTCAGGCGCACTAAAGCGCACTCAGGCGCACTCAGGCACAGTAAGGCATATTTAGGCGCACTCAGGCGCACTCAGGCGCACTCAGGCGCACTCAGGCGCACTCTGGCTCACTCACGCACTCTCAGGTGCACTAAGGCGCACTCAGGCGCACTCAGGTGCAGTCACGCGCAGTCAGGCGCTGTCAGGCGCACTAAGGCGCACTCAGGTGCATTCAGGCACACTCAGGCACACTAAGGCGCACTCAGGCACACTCAGGCGCACTCAGGCGCACTCAGGCATACTCAGGTGCACTCAGGCGCACTCAGGCGCACTCAGGCGCACTCAGGCACACTCAGGCGCACTCAGGCGCACTCTGGCGCACTCAAGCGCACTCAGGCAAAGTGAGGCGCAGTCAGGCGCAGTCGGGCGCAGTCAGGCACAGTCAAGCGCAGTCAGGCGCACTCAGGAACACTCTCGCACACTCATAAGGGTGCACACAGGTTCCAGGAACTACGCTTCTGGAACCGTGGTTCCGGTCCCGGAACCTGAACCGCGGAAATGATTCCAAAATTTGGAAACCGTCCAGGAACCGCGGTTCCTGAACCCACATCTATTGAGGGCATAGCGAGTGGGGAGGAGGGGATTTTTGTGCTTTATTTGCTGATGTGGCACCCTTGGAGGCCATGTGAGCACTCCAATCACGTACCCACATACAATAGAGGAGTGTTGAAAGGCGCTTTCCTTGTTTTTGTTGGAGAAAACATGATGTTGGGAACCGATCATGCTTAATATTCCTTGCCTACGAGGGGGACTTCCGTGGAACCGTGACCAGCACCGCGGTTCCATGAGGAACCGCAGTTCCAGAACCGGAACCACGGTTCCGGTTCCGAGCTGGAACCGAAACCGCAGTTCCGGTTCCATTCTCAGAACCGCGGTTCCATACCGGTGTGCAGCCTTACGCACTCAGGCGCACTCAGGCGCACTCAGGCGCAGTCAGGCCCAGTCAGGCGCAGTCACTCGCAGTCACGCGCAGTCAGACACAATCAGGCGCAGTCAGGCGTAGTGAGGCGCAGTCAGGGACACTCATGGGCACTCAGGCGCACTCAGGCGCACTCAAGCGTACTCAGGCGTACTCAGGCACATTCAGGCGCACTCACGCGGACTCAGGCGCACTCAGGCGCTCTCAGGCGTACTCAGGCGCACTCAGGCGTAGTAAGGCACACTCAGGCGCAGTCAGGCACATTTAGGCCCTCTCAGGCGCAACTCAGGCGCACTCAGGCGCACTCAGGCGCACTGAGGCGCACTCAGGCGCACTCAGGAGCACTCAGGCGCACGTAGGCGCACGCAGGCGCACGCAGGCGCACTCAGGCGCACTCAAGCGCACTCAGGCGCACTCAGGCGCAGTCAGGCGCAGTCAGGTGCAATCAGGCGTAGTCAGGCGCAGTCAGGCGCAGTCAGGCGCAGTAAGGCGGAGTCAGATGCAGTCAGGCACAGTCAGGCGCAGTCCGGCGCAGTCAAGCGAAGTCAGGCACAGTCAGGCACACTCAGGCGCACTCAGGTGCAGTGAAGCGCACTCAGGCACACTCAGGCGCACTCAGGCGCACTCAGGCGCACTCAAGCGCACTCAGGCGCTCTCAAGCGTACTCAGGCGCACTCAGGCGCACTGAGGCGCAGTGAGGCGCACGTAGGCACAGTCAGGTGTAGTCAGGCACAGTCAGGCGCACTCAGGCGTAGTCAGGCGCAATCAAGCGCAGTCAGGTGCAGTCAGGCACAGTCAGGCGCAGTCAAACTAAGTCAGGCGCAGTCAGCTGCACTCAGGTACATTCAGGCGCACTCAGGGGGACTCAGGCGCACTCACGCGCACTCAAGCGCACTCACGCGCTCTCAGGCGCACTCTGGCGCACTCTGGCGCAGTCAGGCGCAGTCAGGCGCAGTCAGGCGTAGTCAGGTGCAGTCAGGTGCAGTCAGGCGCATTCAGGCGCAGTCAGGCGCAGTCAGGCGCAGTCAGGCACAGCCAGGCGCACTCATGCGCACTCAGGCGCAGTCAGGCACACTCAGGCGCTCTCAGGCGTACTCAGGTGCACTCAGGCGCACTCAGGCGCAGTGAGGCGCAGTCAGGCGCAGTCAGGTGCAGTCAGGCACAGTCTGGCGCAATCAGGCACAGTCAGGCGCAGTCAGGTGCAGTCAGGCGCAGTCAGGCGCAGTTAGGCGCAGACAAGCACAGACAAGCGCAGTCAGGCGCAGTCGGGCACAGTCAGACGCAATCAGGCGCAGTCAGGCGCAGTCATGCGCAGTCAGGCGCAGTCAGGCACATTCAGGTGCACTCAGGCGCACTCAGGCGCACTCAGGCGCATTCAGGCACACGCACTCAGGGGCACTCCGGCGCACTCAGGCACACTCAAGCACACTCAGGCAGAGTCAGGTGCAGCCAGGCGCAGTCTGGCACAGTCACACGCAGTCAGGTGCAGTCAGGCGCAGTCAGGCACACTCAGGGGCACTTAGGCGCACTCAGGTGGACTCAGGCGCACTCAGGCGCACTCAGGCACAGTCAGGTGCAGTTTGGCGCAGTCATGCGCAGTCAGGTGCAGTCAGGCATAGTGAGGCGCAGTCAGGCGCAGTCAGGCGAGTCAGGCGCAGTCAGGCACGCCAGGCGCTGTCAGGCGCAGTCGGGCGCAGTCAGGTGCAGTCAGGCACAGTCAGGGGCAACTTAGGCGTACTCAGGCGCACTCGAGCGCACTGAGGCGCACTCAGGCGCACTCAGGAGCACTCAGGCGCTCTCAGGCGCACTCAGGCGCACTCAGGCGCAGTCAAGCGCAGTCAGGCGCAGTCCGGCGCAGTCAAGCGCTGTCAGGCGCAGTCAGGCGCAGTCAGGCGCAATCTGGTGCCGTCAGGTGCCCTCAGGCGCACTCAGGCGCACTCAGGCGCACTCAGGCGCACTCAGGCACACCCGGGCACACTCGGGCGCACTCGGGCGCACTCCGGCGCAATCAGGCGCAGTCAGGCGTAGTCAGGCACAGTCAGGCGCATTCAGGCGCAGTCAGGCGCAGTCAGGCGCAGTCAGGCGCAGTCTGGCGCAACTCAGGCGCAGTCAGGCGTAGTCAGGCGCAGTCAGGCGCAGTCAGGCGCAGTCAGG